>CABFOW010004810.1:0-50858 GCA_902141385.1 Timema californicum | reverse complement strand
CTTTCCCGGCTCAAACTTTGGCCCAATCACCTGTTGATGTAACTTACCGGCTCAAATTCTGGTCCAATCACCTGTTAATGTACCTTCCCAGCTCAAACTCTGGTTCATTAAATGTTGTTGAAGAATTTAAGGACACTAGACTATGCGTTTTAATACTAAGAATAGCTTGTACTGACTTGGGCCCTTAGTTTTGAAACCTGTAGGCAGTGAGTCACTAGCGTCTAGAAATCTTACAAGGATCTAGCTTTGAGACGTTTGAGCTACGAGATCTGACGTCACACAAGCGAGCAGATTTTACTCGCCAGCATGACATGCGAGACAGGACTTGCCTGTTTAGTAGAACAACATAAAACAAAATGGACGCGCACTCTTCCCTTTCGGTTGAAGTTTTCTGAGAATGATTTTGCTAGAAGAAAATCACCATTCTACAAAATATATAAACAAATCACTGTTTTAGAATCACAATGCAGTCCCTTAGTAAAAATAATCTACGTTAAATGGTTTGTTTATGTAAAGCGAAATAACTTGACTTAAATTATAGAAAAAAACTGCCATAATAGCTCAATTTAAACCATGAGTGTCTACTAGTCTTGGGAAAACATATCCAATTCTTATTGCATCCATTTTTTTTTAAATTTCAGCTGATTGAAAAAGAGTAGCTTTTTAACCCATACATTTAATAAAATAAAGGTGATTTTTACTTTAGAATCCGTATAAAAATTGCTTTGCATTTAAGCCTATGTAGACCACATCGATAGTCTTATTTAAAATAACAAACAAGTTTTTTTAAACTAATTAACAAGCCAAATTAAACGCTGTACATTAACTTAAAAATGTCGTAAGTAAGTGATGGTTTGAATAAAATATTAAAGGATTTTAGAAAATAAAAAAACATGCTTTATTTAAAAAAGAACCAAGCAAGCTAACTATTATCATCCTAGCGAACCTACCCTATTTATGTTTTAGAAAAATGTTGCTAAATAAAATATGAAACTATATTAATAATACAATAGAGTTGACAAGTATTCTTAATTCATATCAAATGTAAGTGTCCAAGGATCTATTTGTTAATATATGTGACTCTAAAGACAAACACGCTATTACCTCAGGTATAGTAGCTATAACTTCACCAATTTCCGACACAATCAACTTGCTCATAAACTAATTAAAGATTTGATATTAATCAAAATAGCCAAATAGTTTTGCACGGTGCACTCAATAGAATAAATTAGTTTCCTTTTGTTTAAACATTTTATACGATGGTGTGTTTAAATCCCATTGCTTCAAATCCTTGAAACATAATCGGTTCTCCAATGTTGCCAGATTTAAAACTAGATCGCTAGTGAGAAGCACCATTCCATAAAGCACCAACTTGCAGTGCTACAGAAACATTTCAAAACAAACAGGCTCCGTGGTGTAGTGGGTCAGTGCACCTGGCTACAAGCCTAGGTGTTCTGGGTTCGATTCCTGGCCGCTACCTTGGAGATTATTATTATTATTATTAGCACCGCGTCTTACTACCCGTTCGGGCTATACGCACTTACGCTAATGTGTAATGGTAGGGTGATTGTGAGATGAAATGGAGGACCTACAGTTTAACGTGGAATCCGAACCACGGTGGAGGCCTGGGATTCCCCACATTCACAAGATGTCTTGTCAGAGGTGAAGGAAGGGTTTGGTAATCAGATAAATCTGTGCCGGGACCGAGGATTGAACCCCGGTCGCCAGCACAGAAGTCTGACACCTTACCCCTAGACCGCCAGGTCACCCTTGGAGATTATTCCCGAAAGGGAATCACCCTAACGGTCACTAGGGTTTGGTTAGTTAGGCTTAAGTTATGTTTAAGTGCTTCCACAGGTTTCACACCCTCATATAATCACCATGATATTATCTTATCGGGACGTGGAAAGAGCCTCCATGGAAAGAATATACGATTAGTACATTCGGGCGTACCTTGGACAACGGTACAGTAGTACTAGGCAAGGCACGCAATATATAATTATAAATTTCACCCACCTCGGTGGCGTAGTTGGCTAACGCTCTTGTCGGGTTGAAGCTCGACTGCTGAGGATGGGGAGATCGAGGTTCGAATCTCGGTCTGGTGAACTGGGGGGTGTTCCTAAACGGTTTTCCACTTCTCCCTCAACGCAAATGCGGGTTCACTTCCTCTAATTCACCCTTCCCAATTCCTAATCCATTAGCGTAATTAGTACTTAAAGTGTATAACCCGAACGGGTGGTAAGACGTGGTGCTAAATATATATATATAAAAATTTCTAAAATATATTTCTGGTATAACTGACCGTGGGCTGCAAGAACATGTCTGGCGACCTTACTCGCTAACGAGTTTTCTGGTAAATTTCAAAATAGGGGGTCCTGTAGAGAGAGGGAAAACAGCACCCATCTGGGTTTTGAAATGGGGTCTTCTGTTTCAGAGTCGAATAATTCTGCAATAATCAGCTTCTAAAAACATGTTGATGGTGTCCCTGCAGGACCTACTTAAACTAGTGACTACTTTTAAAGATGCTCAAAAGGGACTGGACCAAAATTACAGCGATCCTCAGACTTACCTGCATATCACGTGACCATTATATTCCCGGTGACTCAAACATGATTCGAACCAAAGGCTTTGAGATTGTACTGATGTAATTATTTTATCTGATAGTGTAGGTATCTATAATTAGGAGGTGTTTGGGAATAAGGGAAGGGGGAGAATGAGCTATATTCAAATATTATCTTGCAGTGTATTCTTGAAATGACCCTGACGCTGCGTCTCGCGAACAAACAAACAGCGCCGAGCAAATAAACGCTCGTTGACGGGCCGGCAGCGTGTTGATTGCGAGATGTAGCGGGTCACGTGCCACGTGCTACGTCTCCCGACGTGACGGCTCCATCCATTCAACGTCAGCGTGACGTCACAAAGGGTGTTTGGACCGTTCCTCGAGGATATGTGGCTGTTGGAGTCGAAAGAACGGGATGAATGAAGACTGTGTTACGCTCCCATCCAGATTTGTGTTTATTTATTATTTAGCAACGCGTCTTACTACCCGTTCGGGTTATACGCACTTACGCTAATGTGTAATGGTAGGGTGATTGTGAGATGAAATGGAGGACCTACAGTTTAACGTGGAATCCGAACCACGGTGGAGGCCTGGCATTCCTCACATTCACAAGATGTCTTGTCAGAGGTGAAGGAAGGGTTTGGTAATCAGATAAATCTGTGCCGGGACCGAGGATTGAACCCCGGTCTCCAGCATAGAAGTCTGACACCTTACCCCTATACCGCCAGGTCACCTACTAAATAGTTCCCAATAAGGCGATAATAATAGCACTTTGTGAAAGTTATGGGAGGAAGAAATTTTTACAAAATAAAAAACCTATTATTTTACCTTTAACATTGACCAAAATTTACTATACCATTTTTTGTTATTTTGTATATTGATAACAATTGTCAAAATTTACAGCTGAAGATCAACCGACTTGACGTATTAATAGTCTATATAATTTTTAGTTACTTTTCTAACTGTAAAGTTTCTTCCCACCAAAATCGGATTGTATATCTTAATTTTACTATGAATGGACAAATCTGACAGCTAGAAAATTTATTATATCTACTCCCCCGTATTCATACGTCATGTAATATGATTTGAATCTGTCATGTTTGAGAAGAATAATACAGTAAAATGTTATCAAAGTTGCCTCAAAAACAACGTTTGTATTTTATAAAAGTTGCTCCAAATGTTTACTCGTAATAAAATCAAGGTAGGCCTTACATTTCAAGGTCAGGCGCCGAGCATGTATAACCCCGTCTACCCCAAACTCTCCACTATGTCATCCTTAGTTCGCATTCTTTCAGCATGCAAAGCCAAGGCAGCTGGGTAGTAAGAACCTGCTCATACGAATACGGACAATTTTGGTTAATTCTGCATTGTTAGGTGTGCGGTAGAGTGTTCTTGATAGGACGGGGCTCGATCAATGATCGGATACATTTTGTGTTGGTCTTGTTTACGATACACTTTCCTGTTATCTCTTGTGTTAATATTTTCTTTTTAAATTCCTACAACTTGTCATGTTCTTTTAGACGAAATAATTTTACCCACTGATAGCAACTATTGGAAATAAGTAAAACTATTGTATCATTTTCTTTGTTTCGATGTTGTATCACCCTTAGCAAATTTTAGGGTGGGGGGGGGGGTTAAAGGTAGAGGGGAAAGAGAGCTAGGATTCGTATTATTTTCAACTTTTATAAAAGGAAACTTTTTTTGGTCCAAAAAAAATAATATATTTCTCCAGTAAATTAATTTTATTTTAAATTTCTCCACATGTTAATATCAACAGTTATTTAATATCTGTCATGGGCATAGGGGACTTGAACCGGACATTTTGATAAAGAGGAAAATTCTTGGTCAAATTTTGTAACGCCCATAACGGATAGTCAATAAATTTGATATTACCGAGTGGATAAATTAAAAATAAACGTAATTTACTGGAGAAATATATTATTTCTTTTGAATAAAAACACTCTTTTGTCATAAAAACTGACCTTCATACGCGTTCCATACCACCTCCATCTTAAATTTGATACTCTATTTATAAACATTATTTTCTTAAAAATTTTCTTTCCTAGATGTTCTGATCTTTATCTGAGTTGGTGAAGTCTCGTAAAAGCCATCAGTTCATATCTAAACGTCAACGCTTTCCTTGCGCATGAGATTAATAAAAGTCCAAATGTTTTCAGGATGGTTTATGGGTTTTAAGAGCTCACTTCACAAAACTCAATTTTTTGTCTTTTCTATCCGTCCAACTAACCAAAGAGTGAGGCGCCGTCCTGACGAATATTTCCTCAGGATGCTTATATTACTGTGCACTGGTGGAACACACCCACAAATAAACTTTTAAAAACAATTAATCAAATTTTTATGGATACATTTACTCTTCTTTTATGATTTAGGAGAAAAAAATATCAGTTTCGTTAAAAAATAAATAAATAAACAAATGATGTAAATTATTATTATTATTATTATTATTATTATTATTATTATTATTATATCTGTGCCGGGACCGAGGATTGAACCCCGGAACCCCAGCACAGAAGTCTGACACCTTACCCCTAGACCGCCAGGTCACCGATAGTGTAAAATTTAATGTGATTCACAAAGTCAATTTTTCTATAGAGAAAGAAAGTATTGTAAATCTTTAAATGCTATCCCTCAAGATTATTGTGGATATTGACGTTTTATATGCACTGAATCCAAAAATGGGGGTATTAAAACTGTATCTGTCCCAATCTCTCTCTGTTCGTGTATGTCCCCATGTATGTCTGTCTGTCTGGTCGTGTATGTTACTATGGCTGTTTGTCCCTAAGGCTACAGAAAAACAGTTTTGTGAATTTTGTTTGGACTTGATATTTGGACTATAGGCCTATATAATATGTTAATACCACGGGAATGTTTATATTTTTTATTCTAGCTATAAAATTAAGGGTAGTTTACCGATTTAGAATATTTTAAAAGAAATAATGTTTCAAGCTTTAATTAATATAATGTGCTAGAAAGTAATTGCGATTAAATGCGTCGTTAAAAATCTTTTAGTAGGCCTACATTCAAAAATGATTTGTATTTTATTATCATTCTTCAGTGAAATTGCTGGATATCAGTTGTTTGACCATTTATGTAGTCTGTACCAACAGGATAATGGGGGTGAATTTTTACTAAGGCCAGCTGGAACTCTCCTAGGAGGTAGTAAGTAGCCCACATATTGGGGTAAACAAACCCTAGTTTACTTGATGGGGGATTAAACCCAGGAATCTAGTAGACAGCTCTAACACACACCCAGCTCTTTCGGTTAAAACTACCTGCTGAGGGAGGTCTAATAAGAATGTTTGGTAGTTTGTATTACATTTCACCGTTATATATTGTGATGGCTATTGTATTTTTTTATCTTGAGACATTCTTTCTTAAATCCTTTATATACAATAGGTAATTTTCCACCAGGGAAGACAATTATTTGATTCCCCGTCCCTCACATGTGAGATGTCGAAATGATTGAAAACTGATTAAATATCTTCCCCTTCACTGATAAAATGTTGGAGGATTGTTTTACCCACGGAATACACGCCCTCTCGAATCAACTTTGATTGGTTATCTACTAGACATATTGAGAGTAGCGACATTAATCAATTAATTAAATGCGCATAACCCAAACGGTCGGTGGCCAAAAAACAAGCTCTATCACTTTATCTAACCTGGTTTGTCTTTTGACCAGTATGTTACTTCACTCAATATATTATAATAATTATTATTATTAGCACCACGTCTTACTACCCGTTCGGGTTATACGCACTTACGCTAATTTGTAATGGTAGGGTGATTGTGAGATGAAATGGAGGACCTACAGTTTAACGTGGAATCCGAACCACGGCGGAGGCCTGGCATTCCCCACATTCACAAGATGTCTTGTCAGAGGTGAAGGAAGGGTTTGGTAATCAGATAAATCTATGCCGGGACCGAGGATTGAGCCCCGGAATATATTATAAGGGTTTAGTCTATGTTGTCATGTGGGATACATACTGCCCAACGCGGAGGGGGCAGTATTTTAATAAATGGTTTCTTTTATCATTTCTAAACTAGTTGACATGTTTGTTGAGTTGGGGAACATCCTGTTCTCAAGTAGGTATTGATTACTAAAATATTCTTTAATCAAGTTATTGTATTTTACTAGCATAAGACTAAAAAAAATTACATCTCAAACGATTAAAATACTAGAAATACATACCGTAGCTGTACACTTCGTTTATGCTGAATTGTAGCAAGCCTACCTTGCTGCTTATAAGATAGGACCATGCAGTAAAATGGTCAGGGTAGAACGAGTGTACATTTTAACAGGGAATTCAAACCTCTCAGCTAAACACTGCATATCTCTCTTGTAAACTTGTCAATAGATCTGGATTAAATCCAGGAAATCCCCCAACAATCTTCATCAGTCGTCCTTAGACCTATGCCTTAGAGCTCTCAGCCAAGGCAGGATGCAACATATCCAGTCTGTGTGCTATCCCGTGTCCCACCTCATGCCCAACCCTGTGTTCCACCCTGTGTTCCACCCCGTGTTCCACCCCGTGTTCCACCCCGTGTTCCACCTCGTGTCCCACCCCATGTCTCACCCCGTGTTCCACCTCGTGTTCCACCCCGTGTCCCACCCCGTGTTCCACCCCGTGTTCCAGCCCGTGTCCCACCCCGTGTTCCACCCCGTGTTCCAACCCTGTGTTCCACCCCGTGTTCCACCTCGTGTTACACCCCGTGTTCCACCTCGTGTTCCACCCCGTGTTCCACCCCGTGTTCGACCCCGTGTTCCACCCCGTGTTCCACCCCGTGTTCCACCCCGTGTTCCACCCCGTGTTCCACCCCGTGTCCCACCCCGTGTTCCACCCCGTGTTCCACCCCGTGTTCCACCCCGTGTTCCACCCCGTGTTCCACCCCGTGTTCCACCCCGTGTTCCACCCCGTGTTCCACCCCGTGTTCCACCCCGTGTTCCACCCCGTGTCCCACCCCGTGTTCCACCCCGTGTCCCACCCCATGTCCCACCCCGTGTCCCACCCCATGTCTCACCCCATGTGGTGAATACGATAAGGTCTCGTCCCAGTCAGCTGAAGAACGTCCTTTGATTGCAATACTAGCCGTGTTTGCTGCTGCTAATGGAAATAATATCTTTCCCTGCAAACAGCCTCCTCCACTCTCCTCTCCCTGATAAGCTCTGGTGGTACTTCCAGAAGATCGAGTATCACGGGATTTATATGTTGTTTACTGTTCCCGAGAAAATACAACATGGGACACAGCTTTGATAGTGTAGGACTGACGCTAAGCTGTCTTCATCAACCATTTACAGTAATTAATCTGAGTGTTGATTTAGGTAATGAACGTTTGATTAAGTTTGTTAAAAGAAACCTCTCACTGAATTGCCTCTGGAGTCAAAATGTTCTGACCCTCACAAGTAGCCGAGTGACGTAAGGCCTCGAATCGATCTTGGATAAGAAAAACTCTTCCGGATACGCTGGGGGGTATTTTCACATATCTGATTTCCACTGTGATTTTGTGATCCTTTATTCACGCTAATGTGGGTGTATTTTTCTATTATGTATCCCTTTGTCCTCATACTTTTGGTAAAGTAGCTGAAGAGCCTTATTTTGGACGAAATAATAACAAAAAATATAGTAGTCACGCGGGACCACGAGTTATTTTGAAACGTTGTAAGGGAGATCCCTGGGTTTGTTTACTCCTCCCTCGGCTCTGTAAAGATTAACTTCTAACAATGTTTCAGTCCAATAAAATGGCATCCTAAGTCGAATATAAAACCAGGCAAGAAGAATCTCAAGATAAATGTCCAAAGTTTTTCTACAATTTTCATATAAAATAATGTTTTATTTAAAAAATATATTCATACTATTTTCAATCTTAATTGCAAAATATTCTTATTTTGTGGTTATGTAACTTTAGATTCCAAAGTTTGACTCAGATTGATTTTTCAATTAGACAAGAGCATTAAATAAATCTATTTTTCGATAGGCTAGAATCTAACAAGTCGCACCCAAATACCGACGGGGAAAAGGAAAACTGAATTACGGTCGTATATCTAAGAAATATTGAGTAGCCTCCTTAAAACATTACATTTTTATTCCGTCATTGTGAATGTGACATGAAATGTTGTCTAATTACATTTGTTAATGACGGGTAATTACATACATTGAGTCACCGAGGCTCATCACTTTGAAAGGTTGGACATCGTGACTGAGTATCACATCTACCTCACGGGGTCAATAGCATGAATGAAAATGAAATGTCCCCTTATTTTATGTAAATACAATCCGCATAGCAGTTCTGTATAAAATATAGTATCACATCTACCTCACGGGGTCAATAGCGTGAATGAAACTGAAATGTCCCCTTATTTTATGTTAATACAATCAGCATAGCAGTTCTGTATAAAATATAGTATCACATCTACCTCACGGGGTCAATAGCATGAATGAAAATTAAGTGTCCCCTTATTTTATGTTAATACAATCAGCATAGCAGTTATGTATAAAATATAGTATCACATCCACCTCACGGGGTCAGTTTAATGGATACATAAGATATTGTAATAATTAGTCTAGTTAGAAGAACTTTTAGAAAATACAAACATTTTTTTCCCCAATCAGCCGTATAGATTTAAGAAATTAATTTATATATTTTGTAATAAATCGGTCATTTTGATTTGGCAAGTTCTTAAGTGTTATTGTTACTGTATTATTTTATATATCAAGTTACACAACTTCTTGTGTGTGCGCGCGTCAAGGTGATTGTCAAGAACTACTGCAGACATGAGAGACTCTAGTTTGATCCTCGGGTGTGACTAAAGAAAGTATTATTTCAATACGGGTCTTACAGATCAGTATCTAGCGTGGGATATGACTGTTTAGTGTTAAGTTGTGTCTTTTTAGGTTAAGTTAGTTTGCAAGACGTGTACTGATAGAGATATCTTTTATATTAGACATTGTTAAATTCATTTAAAACAAAACCAAGAGTTATTACAAATAGGAAAAGTAAGTTAAAACCAAACAGTCAGATAGGACCTAGTAACATTTGTGTGACCATCACTTTTATTTGTAAGCCTTTGGTCGATCTCTCAAAGCATTTTACTACTGTGTTTCGTCACATACAATGCGTCGGAATAGTTTTCTTTTTCTTTACGTTTAATGAAATAATCCCAATTGGACCGTTAAGATAGAAGAGAGTGAGAAAGATAAGAAATTGGTGGCGCTCTTAAAGTCTTGAGGGGACATTTTTCACTCCGTCTCCACGAGAAAAGAAACTAAAAAACAACAACACGGAAATAGTAATTTAGACGCACGTCCAGGAACAACTCGCAAGTAATCTTATGTTTGTCTTGTTTATTATTATTAAAATGTTAAACTAACCAAATAAAAAAAACACAAACACTGTATATTTTACCCACAAACTTAGTTACATAGTCTACAAACAATGGGATAGTTAGTTTACCCATATAAAAGTGGAAATATCATAAACAATTATCTACACGTAGAATGCAAGCTTTCATAATCAGAACAAAATTGTTTTTATGTGATATTGAACGGGCACCTTATGAACCGACAGATGAGGACTTACAGAATATATTGTTTTAACACTGTCATTCGGATTGTACGAATATGTACTACTTGGACTAATGTGTCAGGAATGAGGAAGTGTACCCGCATTTTCATGGAGAGCGAGGAGAAAGCTATTTAGGAAAACCACGCTCACTACATTCGACCGAGATTCTAACCCCGATCTCCCCATCATCGGTAGTCCAGTCTATTGTGAGAGTGACGCCTTAGACCATTAGACCACCGAAACGGGTTGGTAATTTATTTTTAGAACACACACAACGCCCGCTATCCTGACCGTTAGTTAACCACTGTGAAAAGGGAAGTTATAATTTCACCAATGATAGGGTTTCCATCCACGCCAAGAATCGAACTCTGGGACCTTCATCTATGGAATATCTATTTCAGTGGCAACTGTGGTTCCAAATCCAAATATCCGAATGTTTGAAATTGTTAAAAAAGAATTGTAGTCAAAGATTTTAGATTCGACTTCAATGTTGTTTTTATTTTCTGTCAATCCTCGTGTTAATCTGGTTTTAAGATCATGTACAGATCAGTCATTGATGATCGTACTGTCATGTGTATTTATCTGGTTATTTGATTAAACAAGGCGATGCAAGCTCCCATTAGGAGACAACTATTTACACTCAAGTGTGACATTGCAATGATTTATTGGACGATTCTGGCTAAATGTTGTTTCAGACAGTCCTAAAACAAAATAAACAACGCACGTTGAGAGTGGATATAATTTAATATCGACATATTGCTAAGTTTAAACACCCGAGTCCAGTTACAGCCCGGGAGATAACTGAAGTCTTGGAGTAAGGAGAAAGGTCCTGTGTCCTGTTATCACTCTCTACTTGTTCAGGGTACAGTAGGATGAGATAAGAAGGGGAGGGGGTAATATCAGTGCCAGCTGCCCCATTAGGGAGAGCCTGCGCTAATAACAAGCACTTGAGTGATGATAACGAGTTGTTTGTTCAACAAGATAGCAAGGTGCGAAGGACGTCAAGGTTTCCCTCTCTGTGGGTGGGGGTTATAGACCCGAGAGCACCGAAAAGGAAAGAACAGAGCCACAGCCCCTAGGTTAAATGTGTTGCACTCCTTTTCGAGGCTTTACTCCTTCAACTTTGGGATCGCTAAGTGCGATCACCAGTGACTACAGCGCAATCAAGTGAGCATTTTTTAAACTACTCACTTTAAAACTCAAATGTACTAGAAGTCAGATCCAAAATATGAGCTCCTCGAGTTAACCTGTCGGCTGGTGGTCACCGAGCAAGCTTCAGTTAGCGCCCTCCTCCGTCTCTAACCCCCCNACGCCCCCCTCCGTCTCTGACCCCCCCCCCCCCCTCGTCTTAAGTACCCTAATCCTGCAACACAAATAAGTTTACTCTGACTGCACATTACAAAGAAAATTTGAAACACATTGGACTTTTTTTTTAACTAAGGGACTGGCTGTCAACTGCAATTATTTGTTAAGGAGCACTGAGGAAAATTGCAGACGTCTAGAAATACCAATTTATTGAAGAAGTGGTTAGATATTTTTTAATATTGTTTTTGTCAAAATGGGGGTGCAAGTTCTGACCAGTTAAATAGTTTAAATTTTAATTATAAAGTGTTTTTTAATTGTGTGATATCTTCTATAGAACCTTAAAAAAAGCCCACAAATTGTGAACCTATCAAAACATGACTATATGATAGAGGAAGGCTAGATACCATACCACGTGTCCACTAATGCAGGTTTATAATAGCTATTTGATGCTATGTATTTAAAACCATTAATTTATACTTGAATTAATTTAAAAACTGGTATTTTCCTGGTGTAAATTAAAATTCCCACACTCAAGTAATTAAAGTTAAAACAAAAATATAGGATAATTTTAAATAGTTTTAAGGGTTTCTGTTATTTAAAATTCGTAATAAACACTAAAGTTAAATCATTGTATTGTGTGTGAGTAGGCCTACATGGATGCAGGACAGATAGTAATATAAATATGTTATTTTAGACAAAATTATTGGTGATGTGAAATTATAGAATACTTATCGCAGTAAAATTAGGTGTAACACATCATAAATAATTGACATTTTATAGTCATGTATAGCTGTGTACGTCTATAGGCAACGCTTCAGCGCCATCTGTCATCGCTAGGTGCAACCTTTTAGACCTCGCGTCTGTAGAAGTGTTTTTTTTAGATTTTGTCTAACCACAAACATTGATAAAATCCTTAGTTAAGTTGGATTCTGTCCACCCCCACGAAAACGAAAGAAATTTCTGATCACACCTACCCAAAAAAATTCCTTACGTAATTCATGAATGGTTCCTAGCTTCCGAGCGATTGGTAATTTTTTTCTTTAAATGAGGTCTCGGAAAACGGGAGTTTATTATTATGCTTTTTGATGAAAATCTGTAAAATCTGTAAAATATGAATAATGAACAATAAGTTTCTTTCATTTATGCCTCTTGGTGGAATGTGATGCTCTTTTTTCCATCATGTTTCTGTAAAAATGTATATTATATGGTTTCACAAATCTTACAAGTTTTAAGTAAATGTTTCCTTTTTTAGACAAAGGAGAGAGAAAGTCTATTTGTTGCACCATACCATTTATGTATTGAGGATAATTATTAGCCTTAATAATATGGACACAAGTTAATATTATACAACTTATAAACTTGTTTGTAGTTTCGTTTTATTAAAACATTATTTCTCACTTAGTAGATATCAAAACTAAAATCGTAGAAGAATCGTCTATTGAAAACATTTATATACAGTTAATTTTGACCAAATAGTCCATTTCAACTGATATTTAAAAACACTTTATCCCAATATTAGAAGTATAAAGCACAGATGTGAGGATTTATTATGTTTTCTCTCTTATATTAAACTAAATATTGATTTAATAATATTAACACGAGTGGGGATATACGGGAATGAGACATTATTGCTTTAAATTCCCAACTACAAGCCCAATTTTGCCTGTAGAAACAATAAATGACGTGGGGGGAGGGGGGTGTTTGTGGTCTTGTTGGAAGAGCTTATTGTTTCAAACATGGACATTTGCAATTTTTAGTAAAAGTTCCTTTTTTGGTTCTAGGCCAGAGATAGGATGGAATTTTGTGAAATTTATTGACCCGTAAGAGATGAAAATGGGGGTTCAAAAATTTTCAAATTCACAGACCATGCATTTTTTTTTTGAAATAGTAGACATAGAGCCGTGAAATTTAAAGTGAATGTTTCATCATAGAATTGGGTGAAATATTTTTTAGGATGTTTCAAATTTAATCGCCTAAAGGGGAAAAAAGGGGCAGTAAATTCTATGTCCTCAAATCAAGATGAAATTTGATATATGGGGGTTGCAGAATACTAATATGAAATTAATTTATTTATAGCAGCCACACGATGGTTCCCGAGGTGCGTTGGTAAAAAGTGTGTTCAAGACTACCAAAACTAATATAAATAAATACTTTACTGGATGATGGAAGATTAAAATTATGCAGACAACAAATGGGACCACTCCAAATAAAACTATGAACCTTTTTGTTTAATAAGTGGGACCCTGGGACATACGGAAGGGGATATAAACAGGATAAAAACCTTTTATGCGTGTTATAAAATATAAAATTGACAGTCGTTTAGGAGGACAACTCCAAAAAACCAAATAAATCTTAAAAATTGAAATTTCTAAATGATATAAAAATGAGCTTAAAGATTTACAAAACTAATAGAAACAACTAATTCCCAATGTGGTAGAAAATTGAAATGTTTAAGTAAATTCAAGGGACATATCAACTTACTAAGTTTGTACATTTTTAATTTTAAATGGGACACCGGGAAATAGGGTAGGAGGAGGGGGTAAGGATTTATAAAAATAAAAACAACTTTTAGCTGTGATAGGAAATTTAAATTTGGCAATTAGGTAAAATGGCCTTTCAAAATAACTAAACAAATCTTAATATTTGAAATTTATAAGTGGAAGTTGAAGAAATGGTAGGGGAATGGGGTGGGCTCAACATTTACAAAAATTAATACATTCAACTACTTATCTGTGTGGTAGAGAGCTTAGATTCGTTAGATTATTCAAAATAAACAACAACAAAATAATAGAAATTTTATATTGAAAACTAAGGAAATGGGGGAGGAGGAAGCTACAGCTAGAAATAACTTTTGAGATGAGTTTAAAAATTAAAATTTGAAAGACAGGTAGAATCGAAACTCCAGCTATCCAAATGAATGTTATAATTTTATATTGCTCAAAGTGGGTTGAGTGGTTAAAAACTTACAAAACTGTTAGAAACAAACTCCTCTCAGTGTGGTATAAAACTAAATTTCTGCATATAGGGGAAGATACCACTCCAAATAACTATAAAAGTCCAAAAATTTTAAAGTTAATAATGGTAGTCCAGGAAAAAAAGGGGGAGTCTATAGAAAATATTAACTATGGTAAAAAATATAGATTTTTCATGCTGGTATAGATAAGGCTTCGGATAACCAAATAAGTCTAAAATTTGAGATTTTGAAGTGGAGTTGTATAAATGGGGAGGGGGAAGTTAACATTTCCAAAATCAGTGGATAAAATACTTTTATGTGTGGTATAAAACGGGAATTGGTCAATAAAAGATAGGGACCACCCAAATTAACTATAAAGTCTGAATATTTTAAATTTCAAAATGAGACTCCAGGAAATAGGGAAGGAGAGGGGGTAGGGGGATAGAGGTGTACATGTAGGAGGTAGAAAATTCAAATTTGTCAGGAATGTAGAGGGATAACTTAAATAACTACAAACACATTTAAATATTAGTTATTTATAAGGAGGCTGGTGATATAGGGGACCTCAAAATTTTAAAACTAAAACACTAAACTACTTCTCAAAGTACGATCTAGTAGTGTAGTTTAACGTTTGCATTGTCATTGGAGTGCGACGGTCGGCCTGGCCTGTGACTGCTCTCGTTTGTACACTCAGATTGTAGACTAGGTAATATTTTCCTTCTAAGATATTTTATTTGTTAATTGCTATAGCTGGTTTGTGGTTGCCATGATTAGCTTGGGGTTGTACACGAAGGAACTTTCATAGTTGTGACAGCTGGATGTTAACCAATAAAGCAAGAATGCTATAGCGAGGTACACCAAATCTCGATCTAGTACATTACGTAATCAAAGTGACCAGAATATTATGAAATATATCAATGTCCAAATTTGTTTGACACATATTTGAATCAAATTTCTATATTATTATTGTATTGATTTTTTGATGATAGTGATGTTTACTGATAACGATTTTTGAAAATTCAGGAGTTGTTTTAAAATGGATATTAAAATTTTGTTTTAAATTTACATAAAGTATGAATGTTAAATGTGATTATCAAAATGATTTTTTTTTTCGAGGAAAATTTATAAATTAAATGAATTGTAATTTAGTTTAAAACCCATCCAAACTACGTAATCAGAACCTTTTTTTTCCTTTACGTTAGTAGATAATTTTTATACCAAACATTTAATAACTATAGCTGTGATTAAAACCATATTTGGGTTTAGTTAAGAATATTTTTTTATATACTTTGTATTGTTAACCATTTTATTCGCCTTAATAAACTCTTTTATTGTGATATAAATATTTATTTTTTAAGAAAATCTGCAACTATTAATTGTATGAAAATATTGTTCTATTATAGTAAAATATTCTTATACTGAAAGAGTTTTCAGTACAAAATTTGTTATATTTATTTCTATTCCTCTTTACTAAAATTAAGGAATATTTAACTTTCCATACAGACACGAGAATGTGTTGGACAAGTGTAATTGGACAAAACATTATGAGATTTTTGTTGTGCATTCCTAAAGCACGTTTAGGGAGATAAGCTTCATTTTAAGACTTTATTTTATTATAAACTGATTTAAAACCGACTTGTTAACTTTCATTGCAAATTAATATAAAATAATAATACTGATACTTAGTACCGCGTCTACTACCCTTTCGGGTTATACGCTTAAGTACTAATTGCGATAATGGGCTAGGATTTGAGAAGGTTGGATATATATGGCGCGAACCTACATTTGCGTGGAGGGAGAGTGGAGAACCATTTAGAGAACCCAGTTCAACCAAGCGAGATTCGAACCTTGGTCTCCCCATCCTTAGCAGTCTGGCTCAACACTAAACTAGTGCGTTATCTAACTATGCCACCTACGCGGGTATTACTATAAGATAATGTTGAATATAATCATTCCAGTGTTTATAATAAGGGGGTATTACCGATACCAAATATATACCTAGAAAACTCTTTTCATTGTATTTTCCAGGCTTTTAAATTCTTTTTTTTTTAGTTTATAAAGTAGCATATCACTTGTATATTTTGTTAGTTTTAATTTGACAACAAAATGTAAAAATAAATGCAACCTTTACAACATAAGTATTTAATTTTAGTTACTGAAATATTTTTTGCACCGTGTTTTACTTCCCATTACAGCTATCCACGTATTTACTCCAATGGATAAGGAATGAGGAGGGTAAAATGTTTGGGAAATGTGCCCATATTTGCGTTGAAGGAGAATTATAAGCATTTTTTGAAAGAAAAAAACTCTCAGTACACCCAATTGGGATTCGAACACTGATATCCCAGTTATTTGTAGTCTAGTCTAACGAAGTAATGAATCCTAAGGAAAAGTGACTGCAGAAGCTGGTCACAAAATATTTAATAAGCCATTTACAAGTGCATTTCCAAGACCACGTGTCGCTTACGTTTAAACACTTTAGAATCACTGGCAATGTATATTTGGGTCCAACACTCTCAAATGTTTGAAAAGTTTAGGTCAATGAAAGGGGGGTGAGGCAGGGTAAGGGATTACCTCTACCTGGACTATTGTACTCAGAGAGAAGGCAGCTCTTAGCTCGTCTTTCTCAGGAGGAACATTTTGAAAGTGAGTTGTTTTAAATAATTCTCACTTGGGAGCGCTGTAATCACTGGACATTTTAAGTTCTGACTCGAGGGGCGCATCAAATCTCCCGTAAGTCGGTGTATCTGTTATTTCCTTGTCTGCGGCCGAGGGTCAAAGTTACACTCCCGTGGATGTAGACATGTTCTTGTCCCCCCCCCCCCGGACCACTAGGCTATAGTGACGAACAATGGCAGTATCGCGCTGATGTGTGGGCCACTGTTTGAATAGAAGGAATGATAATGTTGACCAACTGGGAGGAGTCTGTGTTTACAAGTGTCAGTTGTCAGACAACACCAAATATCGGGATGTCTAGAAGACAACTTCGACATTAAGATAAATGGCAGAGTCACGTGGTTAACGTGTACCGCTTTGACCATGGAGTGGGGGAGGGGGATAGAGTTGGGATAAGGCAGGTGATCACTATAGGTTTCACTCAAACTATGGTGATGTTAATTTGAAGCAGTTTTCATCACTATTGCTCTTTATAACTAATCTTATGAGAAAAAAACAATTGTCAACAAGTAGTTCGACTTAATTTAACGAATATATAAAATACTGTAGGTAGAAATGATTCATTTACCCTGAAATTTATTCTCGAATTTAGGATTTTTTGACCAATAAAAATAATATAACAAATAATAAGTTAATTCATGAGGAAAAACATGTTTTAACACATTATAATATTAATAAGTTTTCCAGTTAAAACAATTTATTAATACCGCACTTAAATAATGTCCCTTTATTTGCGTGGTTGTAGTATTTCTTAACTTATATTATTAGTTACCAATATACGCCCAAATGGAATTATCTCCGATATAAACCCAAGTATGGCACATAGAGCTTGAATATTTTTGTTCCAAGATGAAACTAGACACACAATATTACATTCCAAGACGTCACCTGGTACTGATGTAGGTTCCTCTACTAAGAACTACTTTTCTATGAGTTTAGTGGAATGACTGTTTTATTTTTGAAGTTACTGCGCTGTGAACATTTCTGTTCATAGAAATAAGATATACAAGGTGAAAAAAAACCTTATTGTTTTGATTTTTACTTTCTTATATAGAGAAATATTGTAACCATAGGAGTTTTTCCCTTTCGAGATTATAATGGATGTTGACTTTAATGTGTGTGTTTTCTTAACACAATTAGTTTCTTTGTCACTGGTGTTACAACCAAAACTTTTTGATGAATTTCGTTTAAATTTATATTTTATATGATCATAGCTGTAGGACGAATTTTAATTTTAATCCTATTTCTTAAATTAAGAGTAGTTTACTGATGAGTAATTTTTGAATACTTGAAATATTTTGAAAATTTCTATAAAATTTGTGTTTTAAATGTATATCTAGCGACTATTTGATAAATAACATTTTGTATACTTATTTTTTGGAGGAAAATTAATTTAAAGATAGTTTACTGATAACGGATTTGATTTTTTTTCGTGAACTATATTATACTATAGAAGAAGGTGTGTACGATTATGTCTTAGTATTTATTTATATATTTGACCGCTAAGATAATATAAACTTTTTTCCTAAGTCTATATTTACAAATATGCACCAAACAATACATTTTTTAAAATTATTTTAAAACCTTTAACAATTTATTAACAAATAATTAACAAACAATTGGTTGTGGGCGCCTAAGAGCACACTTGTGGTGAACTCCGAACCGTTAGTGTAGATTAAGCTCTTTTTAAGCATTATGAATGTTAAACTTGGACCCCCACGGACCTCGAACCAAGTTCTCACTAGGTTAGTCTGTATCTACCGAGACAGGTGTTGTCGATATTGACCATGTTCGGGACATAATGTCCTGAGCTGAGCTAGTGGCTCGCGTACTTAAAGAGCTAGCCTCACGGTTAGTGCACCTTACTAAGACTCATAAGGTTAGAATAATAGAATAATAATAATAATACTTCCCCTCCTCACCCTGTCTCCTAGTGCACGTATATCCCAAGTGAAGAATTGCTGACTGACCTGAGAGCTCTGCACGGATATCTCCTCACTCCGCTGGTCTCCTGGTCTCTTCTGCCGTGGGCTATAGAGCTGGTGAATACTCAACAGACGTGTTAACGCGCGGGACAAGAGTGCGGGCGGACGTCGGGACGCCCTCCTCCCCCTCCCTCTTAGCCTCTCTGTGGCCACACACCACGTGGTCACGTCAGCTCGGCGTGTTGACCTTCCCACCCCCCCATTTCCCTCCATATCCCTTCATCACCCTCGAGCAACAGATGTCTCCCACAAGCGAGTGACTAGACTACAATAGAGTCTGGTTGTAATCCCGGCTGGAGGTGGTGACACAGGGCTCTGAATGTCTCTGGTTGTAATCCCGGCTGGAGGTGATGACACAGGGCTCTAAATATCTCTGGTTGTAATCCCGGCTGGAGGTGATACAGGGCTCTGAATGTCTCTGGTTGTAATCCCGGCTGGAGGTGATACAGGGCTCTGAATGTCTCTGGTTGTAATCCCGGCTGGAGGTGACACAGGGCTCTGAATGTCTCTGGTTGTAATCCCGGCTGGAGGTGATGACACAGGTCTCTAAATGTCTCTGGTTGTAATCCCGGCTGGAGGTGATACAGGGCTCTGAATGTCTCTGGTTGTAATCCCGGCTGGAGGTGATGACACAGGGCTCTAAATATCTCTGGTTGTAATCCCGGCTGGAGGTGGTGACACAGGGCTCTAAATGTCTCTGGTTGTAATCCCGGCTGGAGGTGATACAGGGCTCTGAATGTCTCTGGTTGTAATCCCGGCTGGAGGTGATACAGGGCTCTGAATGTCTCTGGTTGTAATCCCGGCTGGAGGTGATACAGGGCTCTGAATGTCTCTGGTTGTAATCCCGGCTGGAGGTGATGACACAGGGCTCTAAATATCTCTGGTTGTAATCCCGGCTGGAGGTGGTGACACAGGGCTCTAAATGTCTCTGGTTGTAATCCCGGCTGAAGGTGATACAGGGCTCTGAATGTCTCTGGTTGTAATCCCGGCTGGAGGTGATGCCACAATGCCACAGTCACATGTAATCTCCAAGTAACATGTTATTCTTACAGTCACATGTTATCTCCAAGTAACATGTTATTCTCACAGTCACATGTTATCTCCAAGTAACATGTTATTCTCACAGTCACATGTTATCTCCAAGTAACATGTTATTCTCACAGTCACATGTTATCTCCAAGTAACATGTTATTCTCACAGTCACATGTTATCTCCAAGTAACATGTTATTCTCACAGTCACATGTTATCTCCAAGTAACATGTTATTCTCACAGTCACATGTTATCTCCAAGTAACATGTTATTCTCACAGTCACATGTTATCTCCAAGTAACATGTTATGCTCACAGTCAAACACGCCCCTCGCTCCCATACAGTGAAAATACGGGCTCCCAGACTACAATTGCAAAATACAAATACCTTGCACTCTCGAGTAATGAAAGTCATAATAATTCCACCTTAATTTGTAATATTTTATTTGTCAAGTCTCGTAAAACGTAATTATACTTGGTACAATGTGCGTATATTTTGTTAGCCTTGAATATAGTTATTACATTATACGATTTGTTGAGCTCCTTCCAGCTCAGATGACAGTGGCGTGTGAGTGTGGCCAGCATCAAAGGGGCGAGAAGACTTATATATACCTCACGCTCAAAGGATCCTTTAGATGACAAATTACAGGAAATAAAATACACTAAAGTTCACAAACACCAAGTACCTCTTGAAGGCATACCCCATTATGGCTTTCCTGGCCAGTTCAAGCACCAAGTACCTCTTGAAGGCACAACCCATTATGGCTTTCCTCTTTAGTTCAAGCACCAAGTACTTATTGAAGGCATACCCATTAAGGCACACCTGAATCTACGCACCAAGTACCCTCTTGACGGCATACCCCGGGAAGGCATACACACCCACAAGAATCAATGCAACGATCAAGATGACGATCAGAAACACAATAAGTTTTTTCCTGTTTTCCTTCCATAATCCGTAGTACATAGCCTTTAGAGGGTTGCGGATCCAGTTGAACGAGGTGTCCGGTCGGCTGCAAGAGGAACAGACTGTACTACATGTCCTATTGTCCGTTCAACTGTGAGGTTAACAGACTAGATCACATTTCCTAGTATGCGCTCAACAGAAAGGTTAACAGACTGTATTCATCTAGTTGTAGCAAGGGAATATTATTATATTAATACATTATTTATTATGAATGGAGTTTAATAAACTAGACAGCCTAGATTCCTCAACATCTGCAATGTTCTCAAAGAGCTAATATTGATTTAAATTAAAATGGAAAATGTCATGATATATTCCATTCACGATAGGTTTTTACCTGGATGAGAGTTCGAAAATCATATGTTTAGGTTTTAGGTTGCCAACACTTGTAAAAGATCACAGTTTTGTTATAAATGTAAAGATCTTTAATTACCTGTTATATATTACATTTAAAATAACGTAAACTTAAGTTTTCTCATACTATTTCATTTTTTAAATAATTTCTTTTTGTCCAACTCGAAACAATATTTTAAACATAATTAAAAGTACTTATTTTTCGTTTTGGAACGTTACTGATTTTGGGTAATATATTGCATACATCAATACCTTTTAATACAGGCATCGTATTTACTTGGAAAAGAGAAAATTGTTGTCATTTTTTTTCATACAATACATGATTTTATGATTATTTTATCGTATTTTGAAATATTTAACTGAATAAAGTATTTTCATCAACGGCGTGTCCGCATCATTGTAAAAAAAACTTGTTTACCGCTATGTTCAATCATACGGTTTAAAATTCGTCAGTCGCCATTTTGAGGCTATGTTCGTTAGAAGTTTTTGTGAAAGAGGTGTGAATATTTTTCTAAGTGAAATAAAACTATAAATAAACTTTGTGTCCGACCTTAAATAAATATATAAATAATATTGGCCTAAATTACGGTGGTTAACTGTCACATTAATATATTACCATCTGTTTTCATTACAGTCATCCAACGTGATAGATATCAGCTGTTGGCGTAGTGATATATTAGGCTTCTAGTAACATTTCGTGCTGTCATCCAGGTAAACTTAGCTCGTGAATGCCTTATATGTAAACTGTATGTGAAGGGATAAGCTTGCAAATTGAGGGCTATACTTAATTTAATTAGCCCTTCGCTTATAAAACATATGAAGCCGTATGTATTTTCTAATGATAGCTCTACAACAGGACCTTTTATCTTATGTGCACACTCATATAACTATATTACATACACAAATATACATGGTCGATTTCATTATGGTTTGTTATGTGTGTGATATCACACGTTTGAACAAACAAACCTGCTAGAGTCAATTAGCTTTTAAATATATACACGAGCCTGTGGAGACATACACAACTTAATAAAAAGCTCTTTTCACGTCTTTTGGTGCATTTTGTTATAAATATATGAGAAGTCATAGGAAAGAGGAATAAAGACACATTAAAGTAAACGAACTCAATATGACTTTTACACTGCTGCCACTGGATAAAGAGGTAATGTCTGTCTCCTGAAGAAAGTCGATCATTCTCAACCGGGCCGAGGGATTGAGGGATCGATTCTTTTCAAGAGGGAGCCATTACATCTTTATCCAATGGCAGCAGTGTTCTGATTATGTGTTGAATAACCTGTGAATTTATTTCTCTGAAAATATGAACTTTACGAAAGGTGTCTTTTAAAATATAAGGACTTAACCACGAAAATTTACCTCAGATAGATTGGACCAACATTAAAATAAAAAAAAGCCTATGCTGCTATACAAACTTAAAAAATATATATAAGTACTTTTTATCATCTGAAATTAAAGCTATGCTCGTACAAAGTGTGATACTACCTCATTTTGATAACTAATACAGTATCAATGGTGCTGTCTTATCCACTCCAACGCTCACAGAAGGAATAAGTAGCTAAGGTGATGTCTCGCTCCACTACGTCTCACCGCGAGATAGTATTGTGATTTTCCGTTTGATTTACCGTTATCCCCCCCCTTCCGCCCACCACCACTCCTCTTCGAAATGTCCTTAACCTCTCCCTACAACCCTCCCCTACCACCCCCTCACCTAACAACCCCGGGCATGTTGGCTCTTGATGATTAATTATTAATGATTGTTAATTCATTATTGTTAATTGATTATTATTAATTAATAATTGGTAGGATAGAGGTGTTGGAGTTTTTATTTATTGATTAGGGCGTTGTAGTTTATTTATTTGTTATTCGTACCGTTGCTGAAAAGTGGCGCTAAAGCAATCGGAAAACAGGCGCTTCATACGGGTATCGACGTGCTCTCAGACGTTTCCAATCAACGGCGTCCTTTCAAAGAGGCCCTACGGCAACGTGTCGGCGAGGCTGGAACAAACCTAAAACTTAAGGCAGAACAGAATATCAACACGCTGATGACCGGCTCAGGCTATAAAGGGCGTCGTAAGAAGCAACGACGTCAGTCTTCTGTCGTCGCCCGACGTAAAAAGGTAAAGAAAGAAGATAAATATATTTTCAGTTAAAATGTCGTTTATACACCTCCAGTCCTGCGAGTGTGCTAACAGTGAACTCGATCTCTTTTCCACGCCACCCACTCAAACCAGTCTTGAAAGTTGGCAATGGCTCCAGTACAAACCTGTATCTTCCTTCACCAATGATTCACCCATCGAATTTACCGTTACTGGCCAAGGCGAGTTCTATATCGATCTTTCACAGACTATGTTCTATCTCAAGGCGGCCATCATAAAACCCGACGGTGGCGCTTTCACAGAGGTTGGATCAGATCGCTCCCGTCAACAACTGGTTGCATTCGCTATTCACACAGGTGGATGTGTTTTTAAACCAAAAACTAGTCTCCCCGCCCAGCAAAACGTATGCCTATAGAGCGTACATTGAGACGCTGCTCAATTACAGCAGTGAAACCAAAAGAACGCATTTGACTTGTGGCCTGTGGTTCGAAGACACCCCCGGAACCTTTGAGGAGGTTAACGCCGGCAATAAAGGATTTGAGGCCCGTCGCAGTCTCACCATGAAACGTAAGATGGTGGATCTTTTGGGGTATCTATCTACACGGTGACGTGTTTAACCAAGAGAAATACCTTTTGAACAGCAATGAACTCTCTCTCGCACAAATCCCGTTATATCGCCCCTCAGAGTCGAAAACAATTGCTAGCAGGGAGTCCGTTACAAGTGTTGTGTTTGATAGCTATAAAAATTAACATTTCCTGTCAGTTAGTTACAAAGAGTCAGGTTGGTTCTTTCCCGAGACGGGTCTAGTCTTATGGCAGTCCCTGAACTCCCTCACTTTAAGGTTCACATCGTTAAAGCCAGCCTTCTAGTGCGATGTGTCAAAGTAGCACCTTCTATACTGTTGGCACATTCCAAAGCATTAAACGTCAGTCCCGCAAAGTATCCCATCACCCGTGTGGAAGTAAAGACACTCCCTATTCCTACGGGAGTGCAAGGGAAATCGCTGGACAACGTATTCACCGGACAGTTACCCAAACGTTGCATTGTGGGATTTGTATCAAACGCGGCGTTCAACGGAGACGCCACCAAGAACCCATTCAACTTTCAAACCTATAGCATGAACCATTTCTCGCTGTACGTGGACGGGGAACAAGTACCGTAGAAACCGTTACAGCCCGATTTTTCAAACGTAGACTATCTCATGTCCTACCACACACTGTTTTCTGGAAAGGGTATCCATTTCATAAACGAAGTTAGTGACATCACACGAGAAGCCTTCCCCAAGGGATATCATCTCATGGCTTTCGATCTCAAACCTAATCTGTCCGCCCACATGATATCGCATTGGAATTTGACGAGGCACGGTTCTCTGAGCATCGAAGTGAGCTTCACCAGAGCTCTCACCGAGACCGTCAACTGTATCGTGTACGGGGAGTTTGCCAACATCATTACCATTGACAAGGACAGAAACGTCGTGACCGATTATGGAAGTTAATTTAAACGGCCTCCCGCCCCTTACCCCTTATTTAAGCCATGGACGTCATTGTAGATTTCCAGAGCTTTCATCGACCACAACAAAGAGTTTATCATCAAGGAACTCAGTGTTTTATCAGTATGCGGCACATTACTTCAAAATTGGGTGTTAAAACCCCCATACGCTATCGAGGAACTTTCCACCTATGCCCGAAAGAAAGCTGACTATATATATTCAACAATCTGCACGGTATAACCTGGGATAATGGTGAAGTGGATTACAGCCTGCTTGAATCCCTCATCTCCCGTGCCACAACGCGTGCAGAAACCGTCTACGTCAAGGGGGTGGAAAAGAAAAAGTTTCTAGTCAAATACACGTCTACATCCATCGTAGATCTGTACGACAGAGGTTGTTCGTCACTGAAAACACTTAAATTGGGCCGCACCATGTGCATGGCACATAGTTCTGTATGGAATTTCTGTTCGGCTCCTATCGTCTGGGGACTTTGAAATTTGATTATTGAAGATGGACACGCACACCATAATACGTGCGCTGAAAACAAGCCCGTGGTCCCATTCTGTACGGTAGGGTGTTTTCCCTGCTGATCAACTACCCGCAAGAACAGCTCAATCTGCCACTCTAGTCATCATCACCGACCCACACACCAAATTTGGGACGCATTGGGTCGCAATCTTTATCTACAAGAACGGCGTGGGAGAATACTTTGACAGTTATGATTTTACACCTCGTATAAAATCACATCTGGCATTTATACGCAAAAACACTTTTCGCACGTCCCATAGCACGCTACAACTTCAAAGCATCGCATCAGACGTTTGTGGCCATTACTGTCTCATGTACCTTCTCTATCATGCCCAGAACATCCCGATGAAAACTTTCCAGAGCCTATTCTCGCCCACCAATCATACAGCCAACGACGCTAAGGTGGTGAGATATTACAATAGGTTTTTCATGACTGTAGGGGCATGCCGCCCTTCAAGAGGCCGTGTCCAAGGTGTGCTCCTATAAAAGGGGCGTCCTGGCGGTGTGCCAGCCTTAACCACTAAACAGCATTTGATGCCAAGACGTTTGCGCCAGCAAAGCTAAGCCAATAAAGCCGCTCGCCATCACCAGTATTTTCAACACATTGTTCCCGCTGCATGGAGTCGACGTCAAGCGGGTCATCATCGGCATGAGCGTCAAGAACAACTTTACGCCATATGTCCAGATAGAAAAATACGGAGGGAAATGCGCTGTGTTTAACCGTACCGAGTGGCAAGAACTGGGCAGCTACAAGTCGGTCATACCAAAGTTTTTCACCAACACGCAACCTCCTCAGAAGATTAGTCTGGCTAATCATGAAATCTCTCTGAGACGCATGTGCGGTGACCGTATGGTCGTCATCAACGAGAAACAAGACGCTGTAATAAAACGGGTCACTTATCTAGCACCTACCTGGGAGGGTCTTTGTGAGGTGTGGGGCCTCATCAACGTCGCCGTCGACTGACGGGACATGTGGGCGACACCCGTCGCACGCCATTGCAACGATTTGATCGACACACTCGTCATGGATGTATGCGACACGCTAACAGAATCGGCGGATGTCATAGACCTATAACAGCCTACGGTGGAAACGCACATCAAAAACCTGGATCTTATCAGTGCTACCTACTATACATGCCAAGTCATCGGTTTGGACTAATACATGCAGGATTGTGAACTAAAAACAATTTTACTAACGCATCTAAGAGACACAGTAAAAAAACATATGAACGAATATATGCGTCATTCCTGTAAAAATGTATAATTGTGATGTTTAATAATTTTTTTTAATATTTGTGTTTTATCTACTGATTGTCCCTTACGAGTCCCAACTTGTCTTGTGTGCCCACCATACTGGCGCCAGTCAAAACTCAGTTTCCCGAGGTCACGATCTATACTTGTCTTGTCAACCTGCCAGACTAGTGCCAGGGTGCGACCCATATCTCTAAGGAGGAGGGGGTTTCAAGGTAGGGTAACCATTATCACACTCTACCCCCGACAGCCATAGCGCGAGGTTCGTGCTGCTTGTTCCGGGACAGTCCATTGTTATGGAAGAACCAATGTTCATTCTAGGCCTGTTAGGCGTAGCACGAGCTTCGTGCCGATCCCACCTGCCTAAACCTCAAGGACTGTATGCCCATAAATAAACTACAACACCTCTATCCTACCAATTAATTAATTATCAATAATCAATTAACAATAATTAATTAACAATCATCAAGAACCAACATGTCCGGGGCTGGTAGGCGAGGGGGTGGTAGAGGAGGGGTTTTAGGGGAGGGGGAGAGGGGGAAGAGGGAGGACGTAATCAGCAACTGGGAAATGAGGTCAGGAGGAGTGGAGGAGGGCGGTAGGGGGTGGGGGAATAACATCACAATACTATCTTGCGGTGTGACGTAGTGGAGCGAGATTTCACCCCAGCTACTGGACTATATTCCCTTAATTCACAATCCAAGCTACTTCGAACACATCTCCCCTAATTTATAAAGCTTGAATGGCTACGCCTAAATGAACGACGCTCATTTCTCTATGCTACTTTAGCCTTAACAAATTCTTAACTCATCTTTCCCTGAGTATCTCTTATCCATGTTTCAGTTCTTGAAAAAACAACATCGGTTCAATACACGTGCTAGTGTTTCTTCCGTTCTCTGTACACCCCTTACACAAATCCCTGTCCCACTTCCAGTCCTACTCCCAGTCTCAGTCCTACTTCCAGTCTTAGTCCTACCCCAGTCTCAGTTATACCCTCAATCCTACTCCCAGTCTCAGTCCTACTCCCAGTCTCAGTCCTACTCCCAGTCTCAGTCCTACTTCCAGTCTTAGTCCTACCCCAGTCTCAGTTATACCCTCAATCCTACTCCCAGTCTCAGTCCTACCCCCAGTCCTACTTCCAGTCTTAGTCCTACCCCAGTCTCAGTCCTACTTCCAGTCTTAGTCCTACCCCAGTCTCAGTTATACCCCCAGTCCTACTACCGGTCCTATTCTCAGTTCTATTCTGTACTAACATCACAGCCATGGAATGAGCTACTTGCTACCATCATAAATTTGACCACACACAACCTTCATTCACAAAATAAGAACTTATATTATCTTAGAGATTTTCTCTTGAGTAGTTATGAAGCCAAACTATATATGTGTATGTGTTTGGGTTTGGGTTTCCTAAAACTAATTGGTTATGATCATATACATTTATCTACATTTCGTAGTATAAATGAAAGATTTGTTTCATTAATATTTTAATTTATTAATTTCTTATCTTTTATCAAAAGGATAATCTTTAACCAGGTTAAATGTAAGACAAGGTGTAAAACCTTAACTTCTCCAGAATAACTAGAGAAGTTTAAATAAAATAAATAAAAGCCATGGCCATACAGTTGTAGGGCTCTTACTTTGGCTTGTCCAAGGGCTCCGGCTCAGCCCTCCCAAGGCCTACCGGATTATCATCTGCTTCCTCCCTCGTCATCAGTTGCAGCTCCAACTCAGCTTTACCCTGTCATTACAATAATATTCATAATAAGAACTGCCTAACCCTATCATTACAATATCAGTCATATTAAAGGCTGCTTCACACTGTAATTACAATAACAGTCATAATAAGGGCTGCTTCACACTGCCATTACAATATCAGTCATAATAAGGGTTACATCCCCCTGTCATTACAATAACAGTCATAATAAGGGCTTCTTCACACTGCCATTACAATATCAGTCATAATAAGGGTTACATCCCCCTGTCATTACAATATCAGTCATAATAAGGGCTGTGTTACCCTGTCATTACAATAACAGTCATAATAAGGGTTACTTCCCCCTGTCATTACAATATCAGTCATAATAAGGGCTGTGTTACCCTGTCATTACAATAACAGTCATAATAAGGGTTACTTTCCCCTGTCATTACAATATCAGTCATAATAAGGGCTGCTTCCCCCTGTCATTACAATAACAGTCATAATAAGGGCTGCTCTACCCTGTCACCCTCACCGCCAAAGTCCGTTCTCCCGTCTTCCCGTCAACGCCCTCAAAGGGCCACCATCCCCTTGTCCTCTTGATCTTGAACAGGTTGAACGTTGGGGCGTCCGGCGCCATCAAGTCTAGTGTGCAGTGTTTGGGGGACTTTGCCCCCCTCGGCAGTCGGAGAAGGTTCAGAACCAAGGACCCTGGAAACAAGAGCACTTTTGATGTCTCCGTATTTTAGCAATGTGGCGAATAGTTGTTACTGCGTACAGTACATTGTTACCCTTCAACGAGACCACCTTTGTGTATTATACGTCTCACACAACCGCCTTCGGATTAAACCCTGGTCCAGTGGAGTAATACCTTTGTGTTTCCAATTCTCTTTCAAATAAAATGCTCCGACACTTAGTTAAAATCAGCCCCCCTACTCTATTTCCTTAGAATCCTTATTTTACGCCGTTAATAGCCAATAAAATGGCATAAAAAACCTTAAAGTTGCTTAAATTTTAATCCCCATCGATGGGCATGCGGACTAAATGTTAGGATCATTTAGTGTGATTTTATGGTGATCGGGAGGTTTTATTTTTAGCTATGAGCGGGTGTATTAAGGTGTATTTCCTTAAATGTCGCTCACTCTCCCTACACACAAGTTCTGGTACATTTCTTCTAAGTTTCAACTTCCTCACCGAGGTAATCATCCTTGGAGATGAGGTCGTTGTCCCAGGCCTGCAGGGTCAGCTGGCAAGGTAACTTGTACCTGGTCTTGTCTCTGGCGAACGTCGAGTCTTTCTTCAGGTACTCGATCTTCCCTTCCGTCGACAGAAAGGAGAAGGGGAACACGAACCTGTAGTTGAAGTTCCCTTCCCCTGTGAGAGAACGGTAGTGCACGTCTGTGTTTTGCGCCTGTCTCATCTCAGTGATCCATCTGCAGGACAAGATATATATCTAGGGTACTATGATCTGCAAGACAAGATCTAGATCTAGGGCAATATGATCTGCAGGAGGATATCTAGATCTAGGGCAATATGATCTGTAGGAGGATATCTAGATCAAGGGTACTATGATCTGCAGGAGGAGATCTAGATCTAGGGTACTATGATCTGCAGGACAAGATATATATCTAGGGTACTATTATCTGCAGGACAAGATCTAGATCTAGGGCAATATGATCTGCAGGAGGATATCTAGATCAAGGGTACTATGATCTGCAGGAGGAGATCTAGATCTAGGGTACTATGATCTGCAGGACAAGATCTAGATCTAGGGCAATATGATATGCAGGATGAGATCTAGATCTAGAGTAATGTGATATGCAGGATGAGATCTAGATCTAGAGTTATATAATCTGCGGGAGGAGATCTAGGGCAATATGATCTGCATGACAAGATCTAGGGTAATATGATCTGCAGGACAAGATCTAGAATAATATGATCTGCATGACAAGATCTAGGGCAATATGATCTGCAGGAGGAGATCTAGATCTAGAGTTATATGATATGAATAGTGATATCTATATCTAAATATAGCGTATTATGATCTACAGGACGAGATATAGATATATAGTAATATGATTTGCAGGAATAGATTTAGATCTAGAGTAATCCAATCTGCAGGACGATACCTAGATCTATAGTAATATGATCTGCAAGCGATACCTAGATTTTCAGTAATATCTGCAAGAAGATATTTAAACCTAGAGTAATAATGGTATACAGGACGAGATCTAGATATACAGAGTAATATGATTTGCAGTCAGAAGTTATGATTCTCACAAGGTCGACAGGCTTATGGGCTAATCATGGGCCTTATGAGCTTTAACCACCCCTCTTAATAGCTTTTTTTATCAACAAAATGTATTTAAAAAAAACAGCATATGGATAGAAAATTAATGTGTTGAAGGTTTACTTCTTTTGACTAAAATTAAAACAAATTGTATTAAAACATGTGTTTTATATCGTTGCACCATTAGAAAATGCATTTAAGAAAGGGAGAATAATCCAGAGCACGGACGATCCCTGGAAAGCTCAGTGGTAAAGAATTATCGTGCAAATCCAAAGGTTCTTGGTTCGATTCACGTGTCCAGGTATCATATTTCGATCTCTTTGAATTATAAACTGCATTCAAAAATAAGAAATGTAAGTTCATATTGTAATGATAGTGAAACTGCACTAAATGTCCGATCGGCCATTCTATCCTGTAACACATAATAGGGAGATATTGGAATTACTAGTAACTTAAACTCGATAAGTTCCTGAATAAAATAACATTATCCCCACATTTTAATATGTCGACCGAAGACTTCCAAAATTTCCATATAAAGGTGAGGGTGCAGGGAACACAAGAAAAGGTCAGTGTTATTTGCATTTTTTCCAGCATTTTTTTTTTGTCAAAATAAAATAAAGATTGCTCCACTACAAACATAGATTTTAATTTTCTTCCCATATTTACCTCAATATTTCTTGAATATCTGTCATGGATGTCCTGAAATTGAAGGACAAATTTTTCTCTTCATTTAAAAAGTTTTCCATCTATTGCCGCTATGCTCATGACGTCATGACAGATATATTCAACAACTGTTGATACCACCAACTGAAGAAAATTAAGCTATGTTTCCAATGAAGCAACATTTAATTTATTATGACCAAAAAATGTTTTTCTATGAATCTTAAAAAAAATCACTTGCCTTTTCTCGCGTTTCCTACAGCCCCACATTAAAATATTCTTGATGCAAAACCAAAATAGTCTTGTCAAGAAAAAGAGTGCGTTGGTATTTCTGGGAATTTAGGTCGTTGTAATTTACAATACCTCTATCTGGACGGGCTCCTTGTTTTAGTTGATTAAAAAGGTTCGTACACGCGTTCCAATGATGGCCGATCAAGTTACCCCTTGACAAAGATGTCCGATATCCTGTGTCCTGTGAGGAAGTCGTGTTCCTGCAGCACGACATCCTGTGTGTTCCAGACGATGACCCTCAGCTCGTACTTGACGGGTTGTCTAGGGGTGATGTTCACGGAGGGAGGGAAGTTGTCGTCATCGGGAAACATGTCCACCCACAGCTCCACCCTGCCCTGGTCACCACCAGATAACAAGAGAAGATTGTGACGGTTTACCACAGAAACAGCCTTGGCACTGGAATAACATTTAATTAAGGGAAAATGACAAACTGTACGCGAGAGTAGACCCCGGGGTCTTTGACTTGGCGCATCAGGACTATATCACTGAGCCATCGTGGTTCGTCGCGTATCCAGGACCCCTTACAATCAGTTGCAAGAGTTTCAATAGCAAGAACATTCGTGCTGGATTCCCATATCCAGGTTGTCATTATTCACTCATTGAATTATCCTCAAGTTCAATCGAATGCTATAAATCACACGTGCATTTGTTTGACAGCTAATTAACACCTGATTGGCAGCTTAGTGACATTGGATTGACACTTTATATGTATGTTGTGCGTCTGAGCTATATCATTCGTAGCCCCGTAGTGGCAAGATTAGCTAGTACTGATGTACCGTTACCCAGAGGAGGCTCGAATGTACTGATCGTACATATTTTCCGTGGAGGTTCTTTCCATGCCCGATGAGATGTGTTGAGGGTGATAGTGTGTATGAGGGCGTGGAACCAGAGGAAACTCTTAAACCTAACTTAAACTTAAATAACCAAACCCTGGTGACCGCTGGGGTTATTCCCTTTTCAGGAAAAATACCCAAGGTACCAGCCGGGAATCTTATTTTATAATATTTAGCACCGCATCTTACTACCCGTTCGGGTTATACGCTTTAGGTACTAATTACTCTAATGGATTAGTAATTGGGAAGGTTGAATTAGAGGAAGTGAACCCGCATTTGCGTGGAGGGAGAGTGGAAAACCATTTAGGAAAAAACACCCCCAGTTCACCCGACCGAGATTCGAACCTCGATCTCCCCGTCCTCGGCATTCGAGCTTCAACACGACAAGTGCGTTAGCCAACTACGCCACCGAGGCGGGTCCCGGGAATCTAACCTGAAACCCCTAGGCTCGTAGCCAGGCGCACTAGCCACTACACCACGGGGCTGGTTACTGAAAGTACCGAGGAGGGTTATTACTAAATTGTTTCTCGCCCTAAGTAATTCTACAAATATTAACACTTGAATACTAAAACAGGTTTATGAGCTGTAGACGAGAGTCTTGCAAATGTTCTACACGTGATGTTTTCTTTTTGTAATGTTTCCTTAATATATTCCAACGACCGGTCCCTTGGTGTACTGGTCAGTGCACCTGTCTACGAGTTTAGGGGCCACGGGGCTAGATTCCCAGCTGGTACCTTGGTTATCTTTCTATTAAAGGGAATTATCCCAACGGTCCCCAGGGGTTGGTAAGTTAGGTTAAGTTAAGTTAAGACTCACTCCGGGCTCCACACCATCATAATAACTATCATCACATCATCTCTTTGTGGGCACGACGTGTGGACAACCTCCAGAGGTGTACCCTGGTTAGCGTTCTGTGCCAGCCGAGCTAATAGTCTACTTACAGGCGGCCGAACTGGATGTCACGTCCATCCCGATCAGTAATGCCACACGATAAAAAAAAAACCATATATATATAATTATATACACCATTAAACAAATATACTGTCATTCATTCCCATCCCTAGAAAACTGCATCATGACTTATCTGACTACCAAACCCTTCCTTCACCTATGACAAGACATCTTGTGAATGTGGGGAATGCCACGCCTCCACCGTGGTTCGGATCCCACGTTAAACTGTAGGTCCTTCATCTCATCTCACAATCACCCTACCATTACACATTAGCGTATTACACATTAGCGTAAGTGCGTATAACCCGAATGGGTAGTAAGACGCGGTGCTAATAATAATAATAATAATAATAATAATGCATCATGACAAGAAAGTTGGACCCCTGACAGATATTCTGAAGTCCAGGATCTAGATATAGCGGACCTTCTTTCAAAAATGTATTTATTTACGTGTGTTCTAGAAAATACAGAGGTTGTTATTACAAAAACTGATATTTTCGTTTGTGTTGTCAAATAGCTGAATTTGTTCACTTTACAAAACTATTAAAGAGTTCACACATAAACTTACATTTCCCAAGATTTCAGCTGGATTACCTGTTCGATGCCCGGTTTGTCCGGGTGGTACAAAGTACGCGTTTCCACGTGCTCGGGCACGAGTTTGAATCCGACCAAGGGCACTTCCTGCCATCGGCTCAAGGCCATCAACGCCAGCTCTTCTTTCTTTTCTAAAGATGAGAACTAAATTGTTACGTTGTGTCATTTTTACGGCTTGGAGACATTTAAATTTCACTTTAATCGGTTAAATAAATGTGTGGGGTTCACAGGATATAGGGGAAATATATACCAGTATGATGCTAAATTCTGAAAACATCACTTTGAATTATCTAATATTATTTAACTTTCCTTTCTCTAGTAAATAATAAAATATTATAAATATAATATTTATAATATACCAGTATGATATATATATATACCATCGAATGGTCTAACGCGTTACTCTCCCATTAGACTAAAATTCCGATGACGATGAGATCAAAGTTCGAACCTCACCCGGTCACCCTGAGGGTAGTTTGCAAAATGGTTAACCACTCTTCCTCCAAGCAATTGAGGATGCACTTCCTCTAAATATATCCTTACTCATCTCTGAAGCCATTAACGTAATTAGTACATAAGCGTATAACCCGAACGGTTAGTAATATAAATTATATATGCACGTATAATATATGTATACATATTTAGCACCGCGTCTTACTACCCGTTCGGGTTATACGCTTTAAGTACTAATTACGCTAATAGTTTAGGAATTGGGAAGGTTGAATGAGAGGAAGTGAACCCGCATTTGCGGGGAGGGAGAGTGGAAAACCGTTTAGGAAAAACCACCCCCTGTTCACCCGATCGAGATTCGAACCTCGATCTCCCCGTCCTCAGCAGTCGAGCTCAACACGACTAGCTCGTTAGCCAACTACGCCACCGAGGCGGGTAACTATTAATTAAAAGTTTCTCCAAGCAGGTGTAGGGATTGGAACTCACGTTCGTCGGGCCCCGTCTGAGACTCTGCGGGGTGATTCCGTTCCCAATGACCGACCACGACGCAGTCTTCCAGGTACGTAGGTCCTTGTACCTTATATTCCCTGCAGAGGTTTTCCAGGATCTGGGAAGGGGTTTGTGAGTCCCTCCACTTCCTATAACCTTCCCTGTAACGTATCTCTGGTCATTACTAGAAGTGTGTCTTATGTTTGTGCCAGACTACTTTTAGAACGAGCTAGGAGCCCAACATTGATAACATTTTAATTTATTACTAGGGGTATTTTTTTTTACAAAAGTGACCAAAATTGTAGATCACACGACTTGACGTATGGATGTATTAAAGTAGTTTTATTAACTTAAGTAAATATCAAATACTGCTATTTCTATCTGTCCCTACTTTAGCCGGTGATCCTGGGAAAATATTCATCGAACCAGAGACTCGGAACTGAATTATTCTGTTAGTTGATTACTGTCCAGTTCGTGCGACAGGGTTAGTTTAAATTTACACACGCCTGACTCTAACCTGGGGCTTACTCCATGAAGATGTAATATCCTATTCTCCATGAAGGTGGGTGACGATGCCGACTCTTGGCCGTCTCCTTAGTCTATACCAGAGGTGCCCAACATACGGACCGGGTGCGGTCCCGTGAACGGGTTTTCTCCGACTCGTGAACGATAAATACAACGTGAACTTTATTTTAGTGGTTTATATGTTGGATTGAAAATACTACTCATGTATCACGGTCTTAAGACGCTCCATAAGGATAAGATTAACTATCACGACCAATTCTTTATAACCGGCTGATCTAGTCCAAATTACTTCTCTTTTAGTTTTGTTATAAATGCAAAGGCTACATTTCATACATCGCTAGACATCTTGTTCCTATCATGGAACACATGTTCAGGAGCTTTGTGTGATAGTAGAATTTCATACATCGCTATACATCTTGTTCCTATCATGGAACAAATGTTCAGGAGCTTTGTGTGATAGTAGAATTTCATACATCGCTATACATCTTGTTCCTATCATGGAACAAATGTTCAGGAGCTTTGTGTGATAGTAGAATTTCATACATCGCTATACATCTTGTTCCTATCATGGAACAAATGTTCAGGAGCTTTGTGTGATAGTAGAATTTCATACATCGCTATACATCTTGTTCCTATCATGGAACAAATGTTCAGGAGCTTTGTGTGATAGTAGAATTTCATACATCGCTATACATCTTGTTCCTATCATGGAACAAATGTTAAGGAGATTTGTGTGATAGTAGAATTTCATACATCGCTATACATCTTGTTCCTATCATGGAACAAATGTTCAGGAGCTTTGTGTGATAGTAGAATTTCATACATCGCTATACATCTTGTTCCTATCATGGAACACATGTTCAGGAGCTTTGTGTGATAGTAGAATTTCATACATCGCTATACATCTTGTTCCTATCATGGAACACATGTTCAGGAGCTTTGTGTGATAGTAGAATTTCATACATCGCTATACATCTTGTTCCTATCATGGAACACATGTTCAGGAGCTTTGTGTGATAGTAGAATTTCATACATCGCTATACATCTTGTTCCTATCATGGAACACATGTTCAGGAGCTTTGTGTGATAGTAGAATTTCATACATCGCTAGACATCTTGTTCCTATCATGGAACACATGTTCAGGAGCTTTGTGTGATAGTAGAATTTCATACATCGCTATACATCTTGTTCCTATCATGGAACACATGTTCAGGAGCTTTGTGTGATAGTATAATTTCATACATCGCTATACATCTTGTTCCTATCATGGAACAAATGTTAAGGAGATTTGTGTGATAGTAGAATTTCATTATTTCACTTTCCAAAGGGGATTGTGACCAGCCTCTCCCTCTTTTTCCATTGTTACAAGAATTGAATACCAGTGTTGTGGTGTACTAACAGTTTGAATTGTGTGAAGTCTGTTTACCATTGCTTTTTACCAGAATGAGAGTCGAAAAATCATATGTTTAGGCTTTGGTATGCCAACACTTGTAAAATATCACTGTTTTGTTTTAGATGATATGTTGTTTAATTACACGTTAAGTTTTCTCACACTATTTCACTAATTTTAATAGTTTCTTTTTACCCAATCCGAAACAATATTTTAAACATAATTAATAGTACTTATTTTTTGCTTTGGAATTTTATCTATAATGTGTTAAAGATAAAATACTTATAATTTTGCTATAAATAATATATTATTTTATCGTATTTTGAAAGTGTTTAACTGAATAAAATATTTGTATCCACTGCGAGAATGCACTTGTTTCCGTTATGTTCAATCACATTATTTAAATTCGTCAGTCGCCATTTTGAAGCTATATTTATTAAACTTTTTTTTAAAGGTCTGGGAATAATTTTTTTTAAGTAGAATAAAACGATAAATAAGCTTTATGCCCGATCTCAAATAAATATAAATAATCTGGCCAAAATTACTGTGGTTAACTGTAACATTCATACAATAGCATATGTTTTCATTACAGCTATCCAAAGTGACAGATGTCAGCTGTTGGCGTAAGGATACATTAAGGACTATTTCTAGCTTTCATCCAAGAAAACTCGGGTGGTGAATGTATTTTATTTAGTCGTGGCTTTTATAGCTCGAAGAAAATATCAGCATGGTGCGTATTTTTTTCAAATACCAGTTTATAGGCTATATCTCTTTCAAACCGTAGAAAAGTAGATAGCGATTGTCTTCTTTTTAGTGAAAAGTCTCTAGAGGATTGTTTTGTACCACACCATTCTCACTCTATATAGTTACGGCCACAATAGACTAAACAAAAAGGGGGGTGATAACTAATTACATGAAAAAGGGAAACATTTGCAGGTTAAAGAAATATTTGAATTATTTATTCAAAGTAACAAACAGTGTTAAAACAACAAGTTGCATGGCCTTACAGATCTTACTGAAGTGTGTTGAAAAACAAATGAATCTTAGCAATTTATTACATGTGCAGTGCATTTCAAAATTTTAAGGAATATAATTATATAATTTAAACTTGTCAAGAAGAGACCAATGAAATAAACAAAATAGTTGCTATTATTTAAAGAAACTTTTCTAAATGATATACAAGCTTCTAATTCACCACAGTGAATTAAGATCAAACCAAATCAAGAGGATCAAAAGTTTAAATTAATAAATTATTACAAATATTGCAAAGAGCTCTTTTAAATGGTTTATAACGCATCAGACCCACATCAGTAAATATAGACTAAACAGTTTTAAATTTAGGGAATAAATTTAACTATCGTACCAGATATTTACTTAAAGTTTTAAATCCTAAAACGTATACAAGATCACAAAAAGTTTAATGAGCCTCTTTTAAATGGTTCATAACGCGTTAGATTCACACCAGTGAATAAAGACTAAACAGTTTTAAATTAATGGAATAAATTTAAATTTAAATTTAAATATTGCACCAGATATTTACTAAAAGCACAAAGGTTTGACCTCCCGACTAAACTCAAATCTTCGCAGGACAATTACCCTCGTCACTTTTAAAGAATTAAACAAAATTCCTACATTTAAATATTTAATATTAAAATATTAAAAGTTACGTTACAGAACTAGTAATTTTGCCTAATTGAATCTGCAAATATTACAGTCAAAACCATATTAATCAACACTAATAAGTTACTTTACATTTACTTCAAAGTAAAGAAGTCTACAAAATAACCAATAAAAGAAACATTATCAATTTAAAGATTTTAAATTACAGATAACTACAAAAGCAAAATTTTAATATCTATCCTAAATATTGTAAGACCCAAAAAATAACCAAATAATGTGGCTACCTATTTAAACCAATAAAACACAAAGATACAAGTGCCTAAGTGGCAAAAAGAAATATTAAGTGCTCCATAACAGAATTTACGTTAAAAAATAAAAGTGTTTAGCAAAACATTAACGATGCCTACACTGACAGATTTCCATAACAAACTAAACCAAAGTGTTTTAAGAAATTAAAACCCATCACAGCAATTTATAGATTTCAAACGAAGATATTATTATAGGCCATCCTGGCTAGATAATGTCCTAGTCCTGAACAGGACTTCTCGTGGAAGTGGCGAATGTAATAGTTATTGATATTGTATGTGGTCCCTCGTTATATAGGTCTAGTTGCATAGTGGGAAGGTGGGAGTTCTTCTTTGCTATTATTTCACTCGCTAACATCAGGTTGAAAGGCTACGTTGTTTTCACCACGTAGGCCTGGTTCTTGTTGTCTTGATCATCAGCCGCTGCATTAGACTAGTTCCCAAAACACGAACTACTATACACAAGACGAGTAGAACTATGCTTGTTTGATCACGTATGCCATCCATGTGTCCAAAAATATTAGTGGTCTTCTAATAGTACAGTACGGGCCAATTAGAGCATTGCTGGATTTCTTCGTTGGAACATCAGGGTGCTGCACAATTTATAGCGTGTTTTGGATTTCTCTTTATTCTAGCATTCGTGGCGAGCAGGCTGGACTTGCAAGTTGCTCTACACCAAACAGATATACGCGTGAGTAGAGGCCTATATTTGACATGGTAAGATTGCGATGTTTAATAACGCTGGATATATATGAGTACAATATTATTTGGGGTAGTATCTTAAAAGGCTGGCTGGTCCTATTGGTATTTAATATTGTAGGATGTCTATGAATATTAGCTTGTTTAGGGGCAGGTAGTAACATTCTCACATTAGCAGTCCACGCTAATGTTACAATTTTTTTATTGTTAATACAAATCAGAAAATTTCATGGATTTTTCTAAGTGTCTTAGCGGTGAAAAACTCCCAGCTTTATTAAAATTTGCAATTTAATATTTGTACACGTTTGGTAGTAATTAAATTTGCGAAAAAAAGGTCCTAAAGAACGAAGATAATATAGAATCCAAGTAGAGCTATCGCTTCACGGATGAACACCTGTAAGCAGTACTACGGCTCTACGTATCCACACTTACTCCAGACATAAAAACACTGTCGCTTGAAATGAAAGCTCAGATATCCCACTAAATTGGCGAGTTCTTACACATAGTGTAGGCCTATATAACGATTAAATAAACTTATTTATTATTATTGATAAAAGTATGTTTACTAAATTATTTAAGTTAAATTTAGTTAAAGTTAGAGTATTGATGTGTTTCAGGGCTGTTAGGAATCGAATGTACGAGTACAAAACAGTAATTATTATGTGTGCTGTTGAGTGAACAAGAAGACTTAAATACAGGTACATAATGTTGAAGCATGAACTTTATATATATATATATATATGTGTGTGTGTGTGTGTGTGTGTGTGAGTGTGTGACGCAGCACGGGAAAAGGGACCTTGTCTTCACCCAGGTCAGTTTTGAGTTATTTGTATCACTGTAAAGAACACAAATTGCTAAATAATGTGATGTAAAATATGTAAACATATTCCAAGAGTTGAGAAAGTTATTGCCATTTGAACCAGAAAATTGAAAAAAGTGCGTTTTGAGAAAACAGGGGTTAAAGTTTGGCATTATTTAAAGATGAAAACCAAAATGCTTTCTCTGCTATCTAGGATATAAAATATTAATTAAATCCTATTACTAGTTGTTCTAAGAGCGTGTAGGTAGCGTTTGCTACAATAACGTAAACATATTTTTTTATCTGGATCACTATTATCAGCTGTCCTGAAATATTTGTTCGGTGAAGATAAGGTTCCTTTTCACATGCCATGTTACAAACATATGTGTGTGTTATCCGGCCCATGTATAATTTAAGTTGGGCACCTCTGGTCTTTACAACGTTAAGTATCTGATGGACGTATTAGACTAACAAATACAGCTCATGTAGGCGTTACTACTCTTCGATAATGAGTACTAAACTATAGCTTACCTTTCGGGATACACGCATTTTAATTACGCTAATAGGGTTGGTATGAAAAAGGTGAAATCAAAATAAACTGCACCTGTATTTGCCTTGATGGCGATTGTAAAATCATCTGGGAAGACACAACCCCGAGTGTATCCCAGATTCGGGCCCTGACCAACCGGTGAACCAATCTAAGTGGGCCTTTTGTTTTGTCTGCGTGCCCACGGCTACTAAACTTTGCCCGAGGTGCAAACTCACCTCTCGTATATATCAGAAATACCGCAGACCGCCCTGTGTTTGCTGTACCACCGATTTTCCAAGTCAATCTTGGTCTCGCCGATCAAGTCGTCTGAGCTGTACTTGTCGTAATCCATGACCGTGACGGTCAGTTGATAGTCCAACGGGAATGTCGCCTTGAGCTCGAAGAGCCTGTCACACACGGCAGCATGACACAAAGACTGTGACGATATTTATTGAAATCATGAAAGACACGTGCTTCCCTGTCATTTGTCGTATCATAGCGAATGTTAACTGGCACAACATTATCTCAAGGTTCAATCAGCTCTTGCTATCATTCGTGATACAGACTTAGTCTCAGGTCAACCTATTAACAGTATAGAAATGGTCTTAAAAACATGGTTTGGATTGTGATTTTCTCATCCTCTCCCCCCGTTAATGTATGTAGAAAAATACCATTCCCTGCAATCAATATTACTTTTAAACATATTTAAATATGATATTTAAAAATTTGATTTAGATAATTTGCGGGATTTGGGAGGGTTGTTACAACATTGTAGCATTGATGCCTTAAGATCCTTTAGTAAATGTAACTAACATCAGTAAGCATCTGGAGGGTAACAACAGAGTCTTAACTGATCTCGTGTTGAGGGCTCCCAGAAGGGGGGGGGGAGAGTAGTCTCTTGATATTCATATGAGGGTACATGCTCCATTTGTTTGAGTTGGGGCTCTCAGAAGGGGGAGGGGATAGTCCCCTGGCGCCCATCTGTTCAAATCAGGGCTCAGTTACCCACTCACTTGCTGAAGGTGGGGGGAGAGGGTAATCCCCTAACATTCTGCCGAGAGTCAATGCCCCATATGTCCGAGTCAGGGCTCAGTTACCCACTCACTTGCCGAAGGTGGGGTCCAATGACCGTGCAACGTAACTGTCCCTGTCTTTGATCGTGTTCTTGCTGGAGGTTCCAACAACCAGGTAAGGGTCGGACCTCCCAGTCACATCCATGACAGGTAACCCCGAGGCTCGGATGACGTACACCCTCACTTTCACCGTCAGAGGCTTATTCCCGGGGTAGTTTTGAAACAACCCTCTCTCAGCGTTTAGGCCGCACTCGGTGACAAGATTCTTGTTTTCCGGTGGAGGCCATCGGTAGATTTTTATCGCACCCTGAGAAATAAATAAGTCAAGGTCATAAAATGGCTTAACACTAAATGGAAGTGACATGTTTTAAGAACATACATTTCTGGAAAAGGACTATAAATTAATTCAACGTAAGCTTCAGGCTTATGATGGTCTGAAATATGTTACGTCATTTAATTTCCCTGGATATCAGATGTTTTTTCATGACCTGAGTTTTCTTCTGCCTCCTGCTAATTAGTGAATCACAAGCTAGGGTGGGGTGGGGGTTGCTAATTGGTCCATAATATGGCCATATGGATCTATGCTTGACTTTGTTATATTGAAGGCATCTAATTTCATCAATAAAACTCATGATACTATGTTCACTTGCTATGAAGTCCATTAGTATAAATTAAGACAATGTAATATTCTTTAAATAGGAGAATGAACTTTTGAGTCAGCCCATATTATTAAAATCGAATTTGATAGTAGTTTCATATTTTGTTAAATAATTTTCGAGTTGAGCATAGCTACTGAGTTAAACAAAAGAAGAAGATTAAAGATTTTTTCACTATTTGTACCTTGAATTTTCCAGCAATGTTTCCTTTACTGATTTGATCTTCCGCTTGTGTCCCTCGGTATAAGTTGAACGTCGTCAGACGGTCTGAGAACCCGCTGAACTCTGACTGGGCTTCCAGGTCATTTGGGTAGATCTGGACCATATTAAACATAGCACAGGGCCGTATCATCATTGAGATGTTCACACTTATATATAATAACCATTATAAGAACAAATAATCATTTGAATGTTATTGTTTTATCCTAGTCTGAATACGTATCAACATCAAAGGTTCGACTTACTTTGATCATTTTCTTATGTTTGGTTCTTCTCACAAATTTAGGTTTTAAATCTCTGGACTTTTTCCAAAGGAGATTTATCTTTTCATCTTTTGGTTTGCCCTCTGGTTTCTCTCGTTCGGCTGTCTGAAAGAACGGTCGGTCCAAGCTCAAAACAAACCATCAGGTAATACAAAAGTTGGTCTTCACGTTTACCAACTGTACTCACCACTTCCATCGCCTCCAACGTTCTGAAGTACTTGCTCCACCAATCCAAGTTCTCCTCATCCTCATCAAACGACTCTCCCTCTCCCCACCTCTTGACCTTGCGCAGTCTCCACTTCATTTTGGCTTTGACTGTGCCGTCCCCCTCGTCAATGTCATCGGTTGCTTCGACGTCGCCCTTATCTGTGCCGTCATCTACAATCTCTTCTTCTCGATGTTCCTTGCTAACTGTTTCTTTTGACTGTTTTTGTGATATTTCTTGTGTCCCCTTCTTTCGCCTAAGTATACTCTGTAGCTTGGATAACAATACTGGAGGTTCCTTCCTTTCTACTCCTGCGTCCCGAAGTAACGGCAAGGATTCGTCCTCGTCCTTAGATTTGACAACCATGTCTGTTTACAAATATAGCATAATTCAAATTTATTATTTTGTCGTCATAACAATATACGTGTGTTCTAGGTCAAGGCTTCTTAAACTTTTTCTACTCGAGACCCCCTTTCACACGAGAAATTTTTACGTGAACCCAAGTTGTATAAGTACATAAAATAGGTATACAAATCAAACATTTACTGATAATAAATCATAAAGAAATAATTTTAAAAATATTCTTTTGTATACATATTATTTTACCATTTGTTAAAGCCAAAAGCAAATTTGCATACTAAAGAGATGGATGTGCTTCTTTATTTTTACACAAATAATAAAATCTATGCTTAATTTTGATAGTTCAGGACGTAAAACATCTTAAACGTTTTTCAGACACTAATGATATTTTGATTTTATAATCGTCAATGCTGAGAACGTCGCTTTACATAAATACGTAGTATAAAATAAGAAGAAGTATGTTTAGGGCTATTTCAGAAATTGTTGGAAATTTTCTCCTAATTCAAAACCAAAATTCTTTTAACGATTTTTTTTTAGGAAACTAAAATTTTAAACCTGTGTCTCTTGATAGCTTGGCAAATACTTCTTGAACTTTTAATGGCAGACGACTAACTTTTTTAAAAATTCAACTGAGCACGGCTTATGGACCCAGCTTAGTTTTTCGAATCAAAATTTGAAGGGGAATTTTTCTGAATTGTGTATCCAGGCCTTCGAATGATCAATTAATAATTCTTACAGGCATATATTTGAGAAGGTTATTTTAAATTATAAAATCATCTTTATCAATTCGGATGATCAATTATAACGCTTACAATCAAATATTTGGGAAGATTATCTTCTATTATAAAATCATTTGTAGCTGTAAATATTTCTAAAGAACTCTTTCCCACTCTATTCTTCTATATGTTATATTTTTAAGTAAGACGATAAATTTTATCTTTTACATAATTAATGTGTTAACATTTTTCTTTGGAGCGACATGTTTAAATCATTGAGTTTTTAGGCAATGTTAGACAATAAACGCAGTTTTGAAAGCTATAAGTTAAGTCATCATGGACATCTTTTCGCGACCCACAGTTTAAGAAGGCCTGCTGTAGGTCACAGTCGCAGCAATATACGTGTGTGCTCTATGGTACAGTCATCAGCAATATACGTGTGTGCTCTATGGTACAGTCACAGCAATATACGTGTGTGCTCTATGGTACAGTCGCAGCAATATACGTGTGTGCTCTATGGTACAGTCGCAGCAATATACGTGTGTACTCTATGGTACAGTCGCAGCAATATACGTGTGTGCTCTATGGTACAGTCACAGCAATATACGTGTGTGCTCTCTATGGTACAGTCGCAGCAATATACGTGTGTACTCTATGGTACAGTCGCAGCAATATACGTGTGTGCTCTATGGCACAGTCGCAGCAATATACGTGTGTACTCTATGGTACAGTCGCAGCAATATACGTGTGTGCTCTATGGTACAGTCGCAGCAATATACGTGTGTGCTCTATAGTACAGTCGCAGCAATATACGTGTGTGCTCTATGGTACAGTCACAGCAATATACGTTTGTGCTCTATGGTACAGTCACAGCAAGTCAATTCATTCTGGTAGTGACATCTTATAAACACATGTGTTGGTCATGGGTTCAAACCCCGAGACAGTTATATTTATACTCGACTGCTCTTTCAGCAGGGTTCCTCATGGATAATATTTATTTATTTAGCATCGCATCTTACTACCCGTCCGGGTTATACGCTTAAATACTAACTACGCTAATGGAATAAGAATTGGGAAGTTTGAATTTTAGATGAAGCGAACCCACATTTGCGTGGAAGGCACGTGGAAAACCATTTCGGAAAAAAACATCCCTAGTTCCCCCGACCGAGATTCAAATCCCAATCGCCCCGTCCTCGGTAGTCGAATTCAACACGACTAGCGTGTTAGCTAACTACGCCACCGAGGTGGGTCTCATGGATATTGAATCAGTGGGAAGTGTATCTTTGATCATTCGACAGAGTAGCTACCCATATTGATGATAATTTGCACACAGGCGTCAGCCTCATTTACTGATTCAAACCCCACTCGGTTCTCTGAGTTGTTTTTTTCCCCTAAATTGTTTTCCACTGTCTTGGGTACATTTCTTTTAAATTTAACTTTCCTCTTCCCTATAAATTTAGTGTGAATATGTGGACAACCCCAATGGGTAGGAAGAAGTGGAGCACGTAAAATCATTACAGTTGCATTCGAAGCCAATGGTTCAATGATCAAATCCCTGTTCAGCCTCAATTAAAAATACATAAATAAAATGAGACTCCTATTCGGGACATTTGTAAGCTACGACGGAGACGTGCATCGAACAAAGGCTGCTAACCTTCTTCCAGATTATCCGGTGGCGGGAACCGGGGGAAGGCGATGGCTGTTTGTCGCTCCTTGAACTCCCGGTCTGTGATTAGAGCGCACAGGAAGGGGCGGATGCTATGGATGACGTGGGCCCCCACGTGTGGGGACAGCCCGAAGAAACGGTGGTCTTGTGCCTTGATCGTCATGGAGGGATACAGAGACGGTTGGTCTGGAAGCATCTGGAAACGAAATGGAAATCCGAAACTAGCTCTAATACCTTTAAGATAGTAAAAAACATAAAAGTGAGCGATGGATCTTTAGCAGGATTCAGGCTCTATTTGCGTTAGTCCTTGTGAGACGAATATGGAACCCCCATCGAAGGATCTGGTTAACAACGAACAAAAGGAAATATCTGTCTGACACAAGTTACCAAGTCTGTGAAATCCACCGGAGGGTTGAAGTTGGCGTTACGTGCCGCGTCTTCTATGATTGGTGACGATACTTTGGACCCGGAGCACTCCACACTGACATTGGGTCTGGACACGTCCCTCAGTTGGACCTTCTTCATGTCCCGGACACCCCAGAACAACACCTCCATTCTGAACAACATAGGAGGCACGAGAGTATCAGCCGACAACTTCGTTCCTACTGGTAGGAGTTGATATATCTTCAAATATAATAGATAGTATCTTCGCACGGATATAAATCACCTGTAGCTCACAATCTTGGGTTTGATGTATTCTGGTATCTTCGCGGTGGATCCCGAGACGATTTCATCATTGGTTTCTCCTTGGCACTTAGGCTTTCCCGTTATCTGGGTGCAAACCAACATGTCAAGATACTTCCAGACAAAAGTATAAGCTCTAAGCAAGAGTTTTATTTAAACTTGTTTTAGAGGGAGTTCTATCTGTAATTGTGCTATATTTCCCACGCTCTGCACTAGATACAACCACAAATGAGAATCAGTTCTACTTGTAATGCTCCTACACATTCTGTTGAATAGGGAGGAATGTCAAGATTTGAGCACTCCGTTTATTCTTAGTAGCTTCCGGTGGATCCACACGTTCGCCAATAAACAAGCGCAGAACAGATAAGTGGTCACGTGATAAGCTCCAATTCAATCACAAGATTTCCGTCTAATCGTCGTGAGCTGTTCTTCTGAAGTTCAACTTATCTCTGTTTATCCTTTAGAAAATAAAATATGTTGATAATCAGCTGTTTTAAGCTAGCGCTGCAATGCATTATGGGTCAACATACAGCGTGTGAATTGCTTCGCTCCTCAAAAGCAGATTCTGCTTTCTATTTTCAGCAAACGTGCGAATCCATTATCAAGCTTTATATCCCTGTACTTCTATCTTATAAGCTACATAGCAGGGTTTCCCCAACTTTCAGAGACATGCCCAGAAACAGAGACACAAATAACTGCTAGCTTGAAAAGTAATAGATAGTTTTACCAAAATTATAATGCTTTAACTGTAAACCAAACAATTCTTTTAGGTAGAGATGGGCGAAACAGTGATTTTACGATATCTGTGAATACAGTGATTGTGATTTTAAAATATCGGTGATTTATACCAGTGATTTTTCACTGGTACCTATAATCACAGTGTTTTGATGGACCGATATTTTTTCACTTTCCAACCACGGCCAAGGCTAGTTAGTATTTAGCTGCTGTCCGATTAGGCGAGTACAATCGAGTATGGAGTATGGAGTATGGAGTATTTATGAGTATGGAGTATCTGCGAGTATGGAGTATTTCCGATCACTGATATCTCAATCACCGATACTTTTGAGATCGAGTCACTGGGAGTATAGGTGACCAAATGGTATCGGTGGAAAAATCACAGTCAGTGATTTATCGCCCATCTCTACTTTTAGGCTTATAAAAGCTTATAAAAGTCCAGCATACATTGTAAAAATCTTATTTAACTTGTTTATAAGACTTATTAGTATACAAACATATTTTAAGTTGAATAAATCTGAGTTTGAACGTCGCATACCCCTGAAATCCTTCATGTATTTCTGGGGCTACGTGTACCACATTTTGGTAAACACTGAACTACCCCACAGAAATAACAAACAACCTAAGGTCGCTACTTTCAGTGAGTACTGCGTAGATATAAATACAGTTATATTTTTTTTGTGTGATAGTATAAGCTTTACGAATGAAATCACATGGACACATTTCTACCAACTGTTGAGCTACACATTATATTCCCCTGATCCAATTCCCGGTTCGTGGCTATCAGCTTTGGCAACTCTCCCAAAGAGGTACAGGCTTACCCGTACCTCAACCATCTGCACCATGGTCAGCAAATGACCCGACACGTGACCCCCCCTTGTCAGAGGATAGGACGTGAGAAGGGGTTGAGTCCCGGCCTGCTCTTGGGACAGTTTCACCCAGGGCTTGATCAGGGCCCGGCCTAGGCACTCCGACAGACCCTGCAGCACAATACCAGTCAAATAGGGGAGATCGCATACCGTACTAGTGCTGGCTACCAGACACATCAAACTAAATAAGATAAGTTAATAGAAGGAGAATGGTCAATTTACCGTATTGGCTTTGGTTATTCAAAATATAAGGGGGAAGAAGGTAGTGCCAGAATTGTGTATTAGTGACTTGTCAAAGGAAAAATAATGACATGGGCTAACTTTAACTAAATCCATCAAAATGTACCATAAAAAAACTGTGCGGATGTGTATTGAGCCCAGTGTCGTGTCGTGGAGTGTTGCTGGTGTAAGCTAAGCTTGTTAAATACTACCTGTGATTTATTCGCCTTATTATAGGACCCCATTTGGCCAAATACACATTGGTTCTGCTATACAAACCTCACATGAGAATGTCCTTTCGTTACTACATAGCTAAAGCCATGAACATAAGCACCATCCTATTTGCTACACCTATCCCCTTGCTACACCTATCTCCTTGCTACACCTATCTCCCTGCTATACCTATCTCCTTGCTACACCTATCTCCCTGCTATACCTATCTCCTTGCTACACCTATCTCCTTGCTACACCTATATTCTTACTACACCTATCTCCCTGTTACACCTATCTCATTGTTACATCTATCTCCTTGCTACACCTATATTCTTACTACACCTATCTCCTAGCTACACCTATCTCATTGCTACACCTATCTCATTGATACGCCTATCTCATTGCTACACCTATCTCCTTGATACAACTATCTCCTTGCTACAACTATTTCTTAACTATGTCATATAAATTGAATGGGGTAAGTAAGCGCTTGGTGTGGCAGGAAGACGAATATGGTTTATTTCCACGTTCTCCTGAGTGAGGAGAACATAATTATCACAGATACAGTTTTAACTAGCTATGCGTACCCTGGCAACACTCCACGACATGGCACTGAACCTTTTTGCGATTGGTTGGATATACTAGGCCTCTCAGATTAGAGTCCGTCTCATTATCAATATAATTAAACCTGCATATTATATTATTTAACCACTGAAAATGAAGACTAATTAATCAATAAACGTTACTCTTTAGAACAGAAATGTAATTCAAACTTTTGCTGGAAATTATGTTTTAATTGTTTTATTAGTTTTCTTAATTTGGGTTAATATCCAGGCTTATAATGAGACAAGTAGTCTCGGGTCTTGTCACATAGCGACCAGTTTCGTGGAGAAAGGGGGGAAGGGTGTGGTAGAAGGTTAGTCTGACGTGCTACCCACGAACTTCTCGTGACTCCACAGCTCCGCCACCACGGTCGGGGGCCCGCTCTTTATGGTGAGAGCTGTACCGTGCAGCGTGACGCAAGAGAATAGCAACATCTCATCCCAGGTGGGGTTGAAAGGTTCATTCCGGACCTAGAAACAGACGGAGAGTTCTAGGTAGATGCGACGTTCGCTCCCTTGGTAGATACATCCTGATTTTCATAGAAAGGGCCTTTTAGTGAGTACAAACATTGTTTCACGGTCAACATTGAAATAATAATATTTAGCACCGCGTCTTACTACCCGTTCGGGTTATACGCTTTTAAGTACTATTTACGCTAATGGATTAGGAATTGGGAAGGTTAAAATAGAGGAGGTGAACCCGCATTTGCGTAGAGGGAGAGTAGAAAACCACTTAGGAAAAACCTCCCCCAGTTCACCCGACCGAGATTCGAACCTCGATCTCCCCGTCCTCGGCAGTCGAGCTTCAACACGACTAGCGCGTTAGCCAACTACGCCACCGAGGCGGGTTATTATATTATTATTGTTATTGTCTAGGTATTGATAATATATATCAAAAGTGACAGATGCAGATCACATGGCTTGACGTATGAATACGTGAAAGTGAATTTACTAACATTTATAGATGTCAGATAAAATCCTTTCCAATAATTTTGAGCTGCAGATGCAGAAAAACCCTGACTTTCCTCACTTATTGCTGAACAAAGATATAAAGGAGCGACGTTTCGTTTGTATAGTTACACTCCCCCCTCCACCGCTCACCCCTTGGCTTACCACCCCTCCATATTTACACTAGAGGGGTATGGAAGAGGAGGGTACAATTCAGGGAAGGTGCACCAGCTGTTTCAGGGGGTAAGGGGATTAGTGGGCAACATTTTAGAATAAAAATACTCTGAGTACACTTGCCCAGGATTCGAACCCTGATATTTGCACCACAGACAAACCAGTGTAGAGGAATTGAAGAAGGGGGTTTGTAAAGTCCCATTTTTTTATCCACAGATAACCCAAATTATTATTATTATTATTATTATTATTATTATCGCTTCTTACTACCCGTTCGGGTTGTACGCACTTACGCTAATGTGTAATGGTGGGGTGATTGTGAGATGAAATGGAGGACCTACAG
>CABFOW010004809.1:30571-50881 GCA_902141385.1 Timema californicum | reverse complement strand
CTCCCACTACTCAATTAAGGGCCTCCATTGTTCGTTAATTACCCTATTGTTCTGCGCCAGAAACTGCATAGTCTTACTACTTGGCATTCTACACATTCATAAGTTGTGATTAATATACGTGTTGTCAGAGGTGAAGGAAGGGTTTGGTAATCAGACAAATCTGTGCCGGGACCGAGGATTGAACCCCGGACCTCCAGCACAGAAGGTCTCCCTAATAGCGTTTGTAGTTCACTTAAAATTAATTTTAATAAGAAAGCTGCTTTTACTTTAAAAAAACAACAACAAATATGTCACATCGATGAAACCAAGCTGGCGGTTGATGACGGGTTAACAACAGGTATTCATGCACTCATATTTACAAACATTAAACTGTGTATTTTGATTAATATTTAGTATATATTTTTATTTTTAAATAAGTTATAAAACAATGTAATAACGTTATTCATTTTTGTGACGAGTTAAAAAAATAATAAACGGTGAATTTAATAATTTTAATTCATTATTATTATTATTATTATTATTATTATTATTATTATCTTAAGTTGCCCAAAATATTACAGAAAATAACATGTTTTTAATAATATTCTTTTTAATCATTAATGAAAAAGCCAACTATACAGTTACCCTTATAGGGAAGTATTATTAGTAGAATTTGATAACACTTTTGAAGTTTGATTGATAATAATATAATATTACTGAAAAAATATATTATTTTTTTCACAAAGTTTAACATTAGTGATTTTCAAACAATGTTTGCAATAAAACACAGTTGCTAGCTCTCAGTTACCACCACTTATATATTGGATAGACTGTACACATTACAACTGGCTCATAATAGGCGGTTCATTGAGTGATAATGATAGATCAAACTCCCTGCTCGTAAAGCCGAGAGCTGGATATGCTAACAGCTAGCTACTAGATTAAATGTGTCAACTCATCAGCAATCGGTGTTTCTGAACCAAAAAGAGAAAAAAAAATACAATTAGAGAACTATAATCTAAATGTGTTTTCCTAAAGTGCGTTTTTTTTATCTTATCATCCCTAAGGGGATCAAATGTTTTACCTCCTAAAAGTTCCTTGTAATAATTATTTTGTTATCTCAAGTTATATAGGTCTGCGCGGCTATTGGCTAAAATACATTAATATAACATCACTCAAAATAAATATATAAGCGGGTCTACTAGTAAACATGGGCACTGTATACCTGCATAAAAGAGTTCAATCTCAAAATCTCATATCAAGAATAGTTTCTCAAATCATATTCGGTGCTCTCGGTGATTTTAAGCCACATGACAAATGATTAGCGATACCCACAAGTCAGTGCGGCCACAACATTCTACTTAGGAGACCTTACAAGAGCAACCATTGTTAGGACTACAGTATTGGCACAGGTTCACGTTTTAACAGGATTCCCCACGTTACGTCACTTGTCGCCAGGCCTGCACAGAGTTTAGTTCGCTTCAGTGGTCATGAAATAACCATCGAACCAAAGACTAAAACGCAATTTCCGCATTTTGTGTGGGTATATTAGCGTCGTTACTCGTTAGAACGATAGAAATAGTTTCTAAAGCAAAGAACACGATTTCCTGCATGCACCCTCATTTAACGTTTAATAGTAAAAGTAATAATCGAAGATTAAAAGTAAACGCACCTATTGATTTGAGTTTTTAAATGGTATGTGTGAAATTTTAGGTATTCACAGTGTTGCCCGGATTTAGGGGGTGGAAAGGGGAGTGGCGACAGGGGTCTGCAAACTTATTTATAAGCAAAATCCAATATATTTTCATTTTAAAACGTTTGACATTATTTTGTGTTATTATTATTAAAAACAAACACACACACACATATATATATATATATATATATATATGTGTGTGTGTGTGTGTTTTAAACAAATTTTATTTATTGTGACCACAATAGTTGTTTATTTAAATAATATAACTAACAATGAGCTTTTAAAGGTAAACTGTTTAAATAGAAAATTATATTGTTAAGACATCGGATAAAAAAAATACGTGTTTAATGTTGGGGCTTCCAGTTTTTTTTAGAGCCCCGGGGCCTCCACAGCTTTAAATCCAGCGGCTAATATTTACTACAAAATTCCCATTGTTTCCCATCTTTTCCAGACAGCTTCGAAAACAGCATGGAAGAATTAAATTTCAATTTTCATATAAGTGACTAGTAATAAGGAAAGTAGTTAGTGATTAAAACAGAACGATTTGACTTTGAAGGGAAAATATAATATGAAGTCGTCACGTAACTCAATGTTTCAGATGAAAGCGGTGTGTTTAGTTCTACAATTCGACCTTTCTTATATGCAAAGACTTATCATCTAATGCCTTAAGTTTAATATGCCAATTATTCCAGTTTTTTTTTGTGAAATTCCCTTAGTTTCCATGTTTCTTCCAGACACAAAATATTTCCGGTTTTTCAGGTGCGTGACAACCTTGATTCAGCCGTATTGCAATAAGTTTCTCCCAATATAACGATTATATCGTTTGACAAATTTAACGAGCAATTTCACTCATTTATATCAGGATATGACTTTAACCATACCAATTAGTTTAACTTAAGGTGAAATGGTATAGATTGGTGTTAAGGGCAGAATTTTTCCAGTTTTTATAGCAAAAACAAATATTTGTCGAGTGGAAAAATATAATTTGTTAAGTTTTCCTTTTAATTTAAAATTTTCTCAGCAAATGCTAGTATGCCCATGATTCGTATTCAATAACTTTTGAGGTCACTATGTGAAGAAAATTACTATCTATGTTTCTACAAAAGCAATATTTTTATTTATTTCACTAAAAAAATTGCTTGTTATGAAAAATGCTGAAACGGCTTTTCTCGCATCCCCTTCTATCTTATACATTAAGCACAGAGGCCTTTAAGTTTAAAAATAGAAGTAGTGGGGTAAACATCAAGCAATTATAATTTGTCTACTTGAAGTGAATCGGACGTGTGGTAACATTATATTAGGGGTACCGACGGCCTTAACATTAAAGTACCACGCACGTTTTAATGTCATAGAACAGTCCCATATAGGCCTACAAGTGCTAAATTTGGTTAAATGTCACCTGGAGTAAGGTTTAGGGAGATGACAGAAGGGTTTTTAAAATTCGAATAGTTTGTTATTCATCCCTACTTTATATATTATTGCACAAGTTACTTTCCATCCGTCCGGACCATTCACATTCTGCATTTAGTTAAAACTATTGGGGCATGAATGACTAAGATATATTATTTTGAGGAAACACGCCTGCATTTTTGTGGAGGGAGAAATGGGAGCTCATTTTGAAAAATAAAAATAAAACACCTCTTCTGTACACCCAGCCGGGTACGAATTTTTATCTACCCGTCAGCTACAAACCAAACTAAATCAGCTCGACATTTAGACCACGTGCCCTCCGGCCCTCATTACTTATTATTGGTTAATTCTAGTTCTAGTTCCTGCCTCTTTCAGTAACCAATCATCTTCACATTGTCATGGCCTGGAGGACCAAAACTAATCTGCGCTGCCTTTTTTTTTGACCAAGAGCAAGGAAAAATATGTTTTTGTAAGTGACCAGGCCAAGGAACACATGTGGCGGCGACTCGTATGGCATCAACATAACCTGCGTGCATGCGTCATTTAGGGCACAAAGAGGAAAGAAAAGAAGGAGTAGGGGGGGAGGGGAAACATCTGCTACCCGAAGAATGTATACACACTAAAGGAACATGTTAGCGAATAGACAACAGTACAGTATATAAAGTTAGTTGATATATTTTAAAAATAAGTCTCACATTTTAACACCATAAAACACTAAAAAAATGCGGGACTTAAGAAGTACTACAATATATTATTCAATTGATAATTTTTTCAAGGTCACTTGTTCGTTTGGAGGGGTAATAAAGAGCATAGGAAGGAGAAGCTTAGTAACCGCCAGGGAACAATTATTTACTAGTGTACCTGGGATCAGGTAGCCATGTCGGTCTTTGAATTAAGTTAAGATAGGCCAGTTTCTCCATTGAATATAGTCAGAACATTATACATATGTCTTACGCACCATGTCTGCTAAGATCCGCGGTAGAAGGGTCCAGGTCTTGGGGCGAGGACTCCCGGACACACGCCATGAGGTTCATGGGAGCCGCACTCGTCATGTCGACCTGCGACACTCACTAGAACACACACACAAGTTCAAACAGGTGAGGTAGTAGTGGCGTGAGGGTGTCGTGTTCATGCGGCGCAACGTTCCAAATAAAATAACAGTACTGTACATCTTGCTGTCTGTAATTGCGTGGAGGGAGGGAGAGGGAGAAAGAGAGAGAGAAAACCATTTAAAAAAACACCTTTAGTGCATACGATCGTGATTCAAACCATGATCTCCCCGTCACCAGCAGTCCAGTATGTGAGTGGGTTGCATTTAACTTCACTAATGGGTAACATACAAATTATGACGTGCTTTACTGTTTACTTCAATAAGTCACTTTTGTTTATGCCTGAACAATGTTGTGATAGTCATCTTAGTCAAATATCTTGATCCGCCAGAATCCGCCAACTTGTGCGGGTGCACCCACGGCTGCATCGGCCCTGCATACGTCAAACCTGATATCCACAGCTGTCACTTTTTACACATTTATTCAACGATTATAAAATTCTACAAATAATATAGCTACATTTTGTTAATAGTGAAAGGAAAAGCATACTTTTTAATGTCCTAAACCTTTTTATATGTCCTATGTCTACCTTCCTAAAGCGATTGCACATACACATGCAATGCATACACGCACGTACACAAACACTCTAAATATTTTAGCACAATTTGGGTTATACACTTATGTATTAATTACGCTGATGGGTTAAGGATGAGGAATGTTGGATTTATAGGAAGTGTACCCGCATTCGCGTTAAGAAATAGAGAATGGAAAACTATGTTAGAAAAAACCACTCTCGGTACATCCAACTGGGATTGAACCACGATCTCCCCGTCATCAGCAATTCAATATACCATGCGGCCAACGAAGCGGGTCTCTTTTACTCACTCGGTAGCCTTTTCATCTAATTTTTTTAAGGATTTCTGATTACCAAACCCTTCCTTCACCTCTGACAAGATATCTTGTGAATGTGAGGAATACCAGGTCTCCGCCGTGGTTCGGATTCCACGTTAAACTCTAGGTCCTCCATTTCATCTCACAATCACCCTACCACTACACATTAGCGTAAGTGTGTATAACACGACGCAGTGCTGCTGCTGCTAATAATAATAATAATAATAATAATATAAGGATTTCGGATTATATATCTGAAAGGGGGCGGGGGGGGGTGTACACAAATAAATAGGGTATTTTTAATTAAATAACATATCCAAATCAAGTTTGAGCCCTGGTTTCATTTCTTAAAATTAATAAAAATTAGGATATGTGGCTAATGACCAGCTCACTGGAATTTAAAGAATAATTTTTCTTCTGAACTAATTAGACGGGTCAGGCGGTCATCCAACCTTGCCACTTACACTATTTTCGACAGTCTTCAGGGCGGAATGTGGCGGGTAATCAAATGGTTATTAAGGACGGTCGGGGCCTAGAGTGAGCGCCCGGAGCTGTGCCCGCGGGGCGCTGTTGCCATGGTAACTGCTCCATTGCAGCCTGCCATCGATCCCCGACCTCCCTAAACTTGCACTGGCTGTGTGACCTTGGCCGTGACCGACAACGTACCGGGACGCCCCACGTCCTTGCCACATTAAGTGTGGGAGGAGGGGGTGTACTTCCAATCCCTTCCCTCCCGTTTACCCGCACACCACGCGTGTGACGGAATACTTTCCGTGTTATAAGGAACGTATTCAATAAATACGTTACCTCCTGAATAGTGTAGCAAACTATGACCTATAAGGTCGAGGTTCTATCACGAACGAGAGCCTTGAGAGATAGTTTATCTATATGAAGGTCACTTATAAGCCACGTGTATCGCTTTTTTCTTACCTTTTCTGGCCCACACCCTCCATGTTACACCAGGTAGACACTTAGACTGACCGGTTCCCCCCTCCAAAATGTGTTAAGTGTTCTAACTTTTAACATCAAGAGTGAATGTCATTATTTCATAGGTGAGTTTTGTGACACCTAAACAACTCAGAAGACATTTTAAATCCTGAATGTATATGATTTCCAAGAATTTTAAACAATATTTTTTAATGTTTTTATTTATGGTTATTGCACATACGAGTATTTTGAAAATTAACAGCCTTTTTAAGATTGCTTGACATTTTTAACACCTTACATATTCGAAAGTTATAAATAAGTATGTTTAATAAATGTGAAAACCCGAACAACAGTATTAGTATTTATTCGACATTAGAATTTATGTTTAAGATATGTTACGTGAAACTGGGATGTATCCCCGTTCACTCGTGTAACACCAAGTAGACATAAAAGCTCCCCCCCCCCTCCTCTCTCAAAAGTGTTACGTGGTTTATAGATGACAACATAGTTGTTCTCCACATTATGATCTAAGACTAAGTGAATACAGGAGTAATTCTTTGAATTGCTTATTTTCACCTAGTGTTATGAAGGAAGTTTTTCCTAAATGGGTTCTCGCTCTTCCTCCGCGCTGATGAGGGACTTTTTTAAGTCCACATTCTTCACACTAGCGTAATTTTTATATATATATATATATATCCTGAACGGATTTTTTTAGAAAGATTAGGAATTTAAAGAACTATTAATATTTTTAAATGAATGTTGCTTTTTATCATGTTATCAAATTTATTACTATCTGTCAAAAGTGACAGCTGCAGAAAATATGATTTGACGTAAGAATATATGAATATGACTGACATAACCTCCCATGATAAGGATGATTGCCTCACCATAGCTAAGTAATTTAGAGTTAAAATTAACACTAGATCGAACTAATAAATAATAATAATTAATCTATATCTGGCGGATAGTAGGTTTAAATTAATCATATTGAACAATTATTATATTGTGCGTACTTGCAAAACTTGAAACCAATATTATTCATCTTAGGTTAACGATGATTTCAAGTCCATTTAAATGTAATTTAATTTCTTAACATATGTTTTTCGTTGATTCAATTGTTATTTTTAGAGGTAGATAGAGATGAGCGATCTGCGATAGCAATTTTAAATTACATGATAAAGGATCTGACTAATTTTCCTATCGTTTTAAAACGAAAAAATCAACTGAATTATAATGCTCTGAGAGTATTATAGTTTTAGCATCAATATATTTTTTTTAGCAAAATATTTTTTATATTTGTAATTTACACAATGAAATAGAGACCTTTCTTGACTCATAATAGTAAAATTCATTTCAATTTAAATAATATAATCATGCTTAACTAAAAATAAATTCGTGTTTGTTAGTTTTGTAAAGTTTATTTATGTTTATATCCTTAGAATAGCTGAATAGCTGCTTGGAACGAACACTTTTTTTAAAATATTAAACAAGAAGAAAAAAAAAGATACAAACTACTTATGCACGTGTGCAGTGCAAACACAAACAGACAAATAGACGGTATGAAAAAACCCTAACTATATCTTGTCAGATGACATGATGAAATTAAACTTTAAAAAGCCCCTTTTTAGTATAATAACAAAAAATTAATATGGCATTAACTTATCTTTCAAACGCAGAGGAAACATAATATTATCTTGGTGACCTGGTGGTCTAGGGGTAAGGCGTCGGACTTCTGTGATGGGGTCTTGGGTTCAATCCTCGGTTCCGGCACAGATTTATCTAATCACCAAACCCTTCCTCCACCTCTGACAAGACATCTTGTGAATGTATGGAATGCCAGGCCTCCGCCGTGGTTCAGATTTCACGTTAAACTGTGGGTCCTCCATTTCATCTCACAATCACTCTACCATTACACTTTAGCGTGAGTATAATCCGAACGGGTAGTAAGACGCAGTGCTAATAATAATAATAACAATAATATATTAATATAGCCTCTGGATATCAGTGTTTTCCAAACTTGCAATAGTTATGTACCTAAATCCTTTGGGGGCATGACTTTAGCAACGTACCTCTTCTAGCTCTTCATTAAAAAAAGCATACACATACCTGCAATTTTGTAAAAGTTTAAACTGAGGTTCCAAATTTTAATAAGGCTTAATGGCAAGTTTTTTCTTTTTAGCATCGCGACTTAATACCTGTTCAGATTATACGATTTTAGTTAGTGGTAAGTTAAGTACAGAGTGGAGGAAAAAAGTTAGTCGATCATATTCCGTCAAAATTTGAGTTAATCTGTTTATCAGACTTATTATTAGGAAAACATATTTTAAGATTTATTTAAACTCAGTGGTATTTCGCGCAAATCCCGTAATATTTCGCGTACTCCTAACGGTACGCGCACCCCAGTTTGGGAAACACGGCTGTATAGGAAGCTGTGCTCTAGTTTGCTTGGATTTTAATCTTCATTCATTGTGGATTCCCATCGTCTCTTTAAGTTGATGTATTTCCTCAAAATTAACACTCCTGTTATCTTGAATAGCTAACTCAAATCCTTAGTATCCTCTACTCTGACACTAAAACAAATTAATATAGTTTAAAAATAAAACAGCTGGTGAAGAAAACAAGGATCAAAAGCTGAAATTATTAAGATCAAGTGTAAATAAAGAGGAATGATACTCGGAAGGAGATTTGAACCCTGGTAATCCGGCTTTACGCACCAATCGCTCTACCAACTGAGATATCCGATATAATCCTCGTGTCAGAACCGGTGTATCTCAGTCCAACTACCAGGGTTTCAATACCGGTCTCGGTGTCATTTAATTTTTTTTAAACACAATCACTTCATTTGAATGTTGAAACTAGTTAATTTAGAAAACATTTACTAAATATACCAGAGTAGAGAGAAGTATTCGCCCGCTTCAGTGTCCATATGGTTTAAGGCGCTACTCTCGCAGTGGACTAGACTGCTGATGACGGGAAGATCGAGGTTCTAATCTCGGTCAGGTGTACTGGAGGGTGGGAAGTTTACAAAATGGCTTTCTACTTTCCCTTCACGCAACTGCGGGTACACTTCCTATCAATCTAGCCTTCCTAATCAAACTATTAGCGTAATTAGTACATAAGCGTATAACCCGAACGAGTAGTAAGACGCGGTGATAAAAAAAAACTAGATTAAAAGGTTTGTGAACCGTACCTGTAAAATAGGTATATCTTCAGTTTATAATAATTACTGCTCACAAACCAAGGCATCAAAGATTACACATCATCACACGACCTTAATTGTTTAAAACTACATCCATACTAATTACAAGCACGTGCTATTCTAAAGAAAAATAATGTAATTACAGTGTCGTCATGAAAATATTACAATTAAAATAGTTCAGTTTATTATTACGTAACATTTCGATATTATCTGCTAGAGAGAAAAACCTATTTAATTTCAACTTGAAGGCAGAATAATTAAAAGTAGCGCAATATAATTTTTATGGTCTTAATACATGTACTCATCGATGGCCACCTCCATGGATTAGTCAACTAGTTCAATCCCTGAGCAGTGCATAAAGTAATTTTATGTTTATAATACATTCGCCCATTTTTACTGTAAAATGTATGGCTTTTGAATTGGGCCTTTAGCGCTTATGTTTCAATATCCCTGGGTTTATCTAATTTATAAATGCAAGTCTATGCTTATAGCGTGCACGTAATTTTACAAATAGCACAAGTACCCTCATGAGCCACTCAATGTATGTAAAAGTGGCGACCGCACCCTAATTGGTGAGGTTGGCGTAGTGGCGGGATTCAGTACACGTTTAGAATTCAGGCCAGATTCAATGTTTTTTGTGAGTCTTTTTTTCCCCGCAACATGGTTGTTTCCCATTTTCTCCCAAATGCTGGTGTAGTTCTGTTAAGTTTAAACTTCATCCTCTACACCCTGTCCTTTTAGCTAAGTTAGTATACAGAACACAGTGTACTATAAAAGAACTGCCTTCATGCGCTAGATCCAGTCCCCCCCTTGCGCTCACCAGTATATCCTTGGGGCAGGTCATGGCGGTCATGTGGTTTTAGTTCTGTCTGCTCACACCAGGTAGCTCTGCCAATCTAAAAACAAAATATCACATTAAGAAAGTGCACACAGGCGTGGTTTTAACGCACTATAAGTTATACACACTACATTTTAATTACTGTCCTTAACAACAACGCGCACGCGTACTATTAAGCCATAGCTCTTCTGATATTTATTAAGCACCACTTTTAATAACCCGTTCGGTTTATACGCCTATGTACTAATTACTCTAATGAGTTAGGAATAAGGAAAGTAATTTTAGAGGAAGTGCATCCGCATTTAGGAGAGGGAGAGTGGAGAAAACACCAAGGAAAAAACCTCAGTACAGCCGAACGGGGTTGAACCTCGATCCCTCCATCATCGGCAGTCTAAGCTATAGTAATGTCAACGCCTTAGACCATGCGTCTACCGAAGCGGGTTCATCTGGCATTGTTTGCCGGTGATGGGGAGTTAAGGGTTCAAATCCGAGTTTGATGTACCTAGGCTATTTTTTTATTCAAGTGGTTTTCCACTCTCTCTTGGCGCAACGCCGTTACATTTCCCCTAAATTATAGTTTTACCTTACCTCCCCCTATTCCGTTAGTGTAAATATTATGTTAGTATGGCGCATTGCAAACATCTCTCTCTCTATCTATCTATCTATATATATATANGTTTTACCTTACCTCCCCCTATTCCGTTAGTGTAAATATTATGTTAGTATGGCGCATTGCAAACATCTCTCTCTCTATCTATCTATCTATATATATATATATATATATATATATAATGAGGTTGCAAGAAATATAATGTAGTGTTTTTTTTATATGTTTGGCACTAAAGTTATTTATGAATGAGAGTAAAAGATAAGATGATAAGTTTAGAGGAAATGCGCTGGCATTCACGTGGACAAAGGAACGAAACACCATCTCTTGATACATCGGCTAGGACTCGAATCCAGGACACCTCAACAACGCTGAGCAAGTACAACAATGCGCGTCTAACACCTTGAACCACGGAGCTATCATTTGGTGTGAGAAATATTTTGAGTGACAAATGTGGAACCCTTTTTCAATTATAAACCAAGGGTGATGAAACTGAGGGAGGACAAATCCTTATACTATCGAAGATTTAAGTAGAATGATGGCCTCAAATCAAACTTCAAATTACTTCTAGACACATTCAATTTCCAAAAATCTGCCAGAGAAGACCGCTTAAAATATCTTCTTGTTACATTTATCTGTCATAAAATATCAGGCGAGGAGCATTCTAAATAACTTTTAGAGCCATCAAAATTTTAAATATGAATAAGGGAAGACCGTTTATTTATTTAATTTACGAACACATTTAGTAGTGGTATATTTAGTTCATGCTGACATCTTGTAAATGTGAGGAATGGCAGGCCTCCACCGTGGTTTGGATTCCACGTTAAACTGTAGGTCCTTCATTTCATCTCACAATTCACCCTACCATTACACATTAGCGTAAGTGCGTATAACCCGAACGGGTAGTAAGACGCGGTGCTAATAATAATAATAGTTCATTCTTATCACAAACTGAAACGTGATTAGTATCCACAGGACCAGTCCTGATAACCGAATCACATCCAGATAAGTTTAAAATTACATCCTGCAAAAGGGCATCGGGTTCGATCCCACTGTCCGGATTGTCATTTTTTACTAATTTAATCATAAGAAAGCGTAAACCTGAATGGGTAGTCAGACTTAGTACTAAAAAAATAGATTAGATTAATTTAAAAACTGTTACTGTTTGTAAATTAAAAAACGATACATGGACAGGGGAATCGAACCCAATGCCCATAACAAGGTGCAATTGTTCCATCTACGGATATGATACGTGATACGGTTGTATCCGTAACCTAGGGATCATTTCGATCTTCCAAGCTTTGCTAGTTCTGTACAATTAATTGTACAGGCGTGTTTGCTTTCTTCCACTGTTACCGTGCCAGACCTTAAGAGCCTTTCTTTCCCTCCCTATTTTCTTTGTTTACTCTTTAGTATCAATTAAGATGCGAGATAAATAAACGGATAGATATGATAAGGACAGGAGTTGCCCCTCGACCAAAGGGGTCCCCAACCCTATGCCCGCGGGTGTCATGGCGCTCTCCGAGCCTTTTGCGTCTGCCCGCCACTTTTTGACCACAACTAGAAGAAAGTTCTTGACTAATAATTTTAATTTGTCATTTTTCCCACAAAAATCAAGCTTGTGCTTATCTCCAGGTATGCTGTTCTCGAGAAGTTGGTGATTGAAATTCCCTCTCTTTCCATTCCCTCCCTCGTTTTCCTCTTTCTTTGCCGGCTCATTTACAAAGTTTACTTTATTATTCGGAACTTCATTCTACTCACTAATACCATCCTAATACTTCCTATTTTCTTTGTAAATATCTTGGCGTGGGTCTACCCAGCTTTGTTGCCTGAATAAACACAGAATAAATATATATATTTTAAAAATGTACCCAAGCACAAAACTGGTGGTGAGTAGTTAAATTATTGTCTTGTGTATTTATTTTGGTCTTGTTACAACCGTAAATAAAGCAGTTTTTTTAATCGAAACTGACTTTTGGTTTGGTAAACATTGTTTCAGTTGTTTAAACTAGTTTTGAATTAACTTGGCGTGAATACCATTTGCGTTATTTTATATGCGAATTTAAAAAAAATATTTAAAAAAATTTTAAACTCACAATTTGTTTTAATAATATGTATTTGTGTGCGTGTTTTATTTGCATTATGAATTATGTTCGGTTATAAATTTACCTTGAAAAAGTGATTGGTTCCCGCCGTACTACCGTTAGTTTTTGAATGTGCTCTAACTTACTAAAAGATTGGGAACCTCTACCCTAGACAACTATAATGTACGGGTCGTCATATAAGCTTGGCTGGTTGCCTTAAATAAGGGGCATCCGGACTTCTGAACCCCACCATCAATGTGGTTCTTCCATCAACCGGGACATCTAGATTCTAGATTAGAGTAGCGCCATCACCTGAATCGATGGTCCCACGATTCGGAGCAGGCCATTTATAACGAAAGAGCCCTAAAACCAGAAAAAAATACATGCTGAATTCCTCATACATTTTTTACATTATTATTATTATTATTATTATTATTATTATTATTATTGACATTCAATAACGACAGTTAAGTTTTACTAGTATAAAAGTATAAAACAAACGGAAAACAAAACATGATCTGAATGCACCCTTGGCAAATTAACTAACTTAATTTATATTTTGACAGAATTGGAAATCCTAATTTAGTGCTGCTATTTTATATTATGAAAAACAAAGAATATTCTATAAATGTCTCACGAATCTAGAGATAATTACGGAGGATCCCAGTTTGAAAAACGCTGATCTAGGGGAGTAATTTTCGACCTTTGTGTTCACGTGACTACAGATATAATTGCTCTTCAACTTTTTACATTCAAAGTTGTTAATGTGTAATTATATATATATATATATATATATAGTATTATTCATCTAAGACAAATAACATAAATTACATCCATATATATATGTACATACACATCGCGTACTCTGGGGGGGTTCGAGAGCACCACTTTGAAAACTACTAGTCTAAGGCAACACTCTCGCAAGAGATTGGATTACCAGCGGCGGGGAGATCAGGGTTAGAATCCCGCTCGGGTATAATGAGCGTGTTTTTTCCTAAATCATTTTTCCACTCTCCTTACATCAAATGCCGATACATTTCCTAAAAAATAATACCTTCCTAGTTCCTACTTCATTTGTGTGATTGCAATAGACCGAACGGATAATAAGACGCGATGGGTAAAAAGCAAGCTATTTAAATAACATATCATTTTCTTCTAATGGTGATTTGACTATGTTACGTCCCATCCCCTTTGGAAGACCATAATTCTACTCTTATAAATATATATATATATACCAGGAGTAACAACTAAAGATCACAGGACTTGACATATAAATATGTTAGAGCAGTTTCTTTTGTAACCTTCCTGCCAGAATCCTATTATTCAGGCAATGTTGTAGACCCGCACAATCGACCCGTTAAATTGGCTCCACACGCGAAGTTATGCGGGCATACGGAAACAGCCTTCAATTAGCACCCATGACTCTGCTGATACAACACTAATTATTGAAACACTCTGAGATAAACAAAAGTATCGCGGACAATGAAATATCCCACCCGACGACCGCACCAAAAACAACTCTAAATTATGTTTTATATTCTTTAATTTAGAGATTTCACGAGCGCTTACGAACATAAAAGTATGTTACGGCACAAAGGAAATTGAGTAAGAAAAAACACTAATTTAGATTAGTTCTGTAGAAAGTGGTTACGAAAGAAAAATGTTAAATTATTGTTTCTGATAATAAGTTAACCTACATTATTTCACGCATGTAATTTAATATTTCGCTTATGTGCACATACGTTTAATGTGTTTTCCCTTCGTATCTGTTTTTAACACCGCGTCTTACTACCCGTTAGAGTTATACACTTATGTACTAATTACGCAAATGATTTTAGGGATTAGGAAGGTAATAGTTATAGGAAGTGATCCTACGTTTGCGTGGAGAGACAGTGGAAAACAATTTTTGGAAGAAAAAAACCCTCATTATACTTGACCGAGATTCGAACCTCAATCTCCGCGTCAGCGGCAGTCCAGTCTATTGCGAAAGTGGCGCGTAAGACCATGCGGCCACCGAAGCGGGTTTTTCGTTTTGTTATCAAGTGTTTCGTTAATGTAGGGCATAATAAGACGTTGGTTACAATAGTTTGTTATTATTATCCTGCGTTCTGTAGTTAAATTAATTAGATTTTATCAAATAAACTTCTAGACCGCTAATTATGTACGAATCTTTGGTTTGTTAGCATGTTTTTTACTAGGCTAAGAATACAATGTACAAATGCTAGTACATACGAGAGTTTTGTGGACAAATATTTTTAATTACTAGGTTTGGATCCATTATTGTTGGCGCCTGGACAGCTCTATATCCAGTGCAAGAATAATGCGTGGTCCGACAAGGTCAAATGTTGAAATTAAAATGTGGTCATCGACATGTAATATGCAAATAAGATAATAATAATTATTATTATTATTAGCCCCGCGTCTTAGTACCCGTTCGGGTTATACGCACTTACGCTAATGTGTAATGGTAGGGTGATTGTGAGATGAAATGGAGGACCTACAGTTTAACGTGGAATCCGAACCACGGTGGAGGCCTGGCATTCTTCACATTCACAATATGTCTTGTCAGAGGTGAAGGAAGGGTTTGGTAATCAGATAAATCTTTGCCGGGACCGAGGATTGAACCCCGGCCGCCAGCATAGAGGTCTGACACCTTACCCCTAGAACACCAGGTCACCGACAATAAGATAATTAATCACAAGCGCCCATATCGGTGGCCACCTGGACTAACGCGCACTCTAGGTTTATAGGCCTATTGGAATTAAGGTGACCAAGAGGTTGGGGTTCAAGTCCCGGCCGTGTGTAATAAGGCTGTTTTTGTTCTAAATAGTTTCCCACTTTCCCTCCGCGTAGCTGGAGGTATTTTCTCTCTCAATTTTACCTTCTTCATTCAGAGTAAATCGGCGGATAGCCTGGATGGGTAGACCTAGTAATACGAAATGCAATATATTTTTTTCATTCTTTTTCAAGGCTAATGTTAGTGTGATAAAAAATAATGCTAAACTTTCTATTTTTTTATTAGCACTGTGTCTTACTACGTGTTCAGATTATACGGCATATGTAGGCCTACTCATTAGCCTAATGAGTTATGAATGAGGAAAGTTGAATTTAGAAGGAGTGTACCGGCATTTGCGTGGAGGTAGGGTTAAAACCATTTAGAAAAACACTTCGGTACACCCGACCGTGATTTGAGCCCCGATCTTCGTGCTCTCAGCAGTCCAGCCTAACACGAGTGTGACGTCATAGACCATTCGGTCATTGAAGCAGCTTATTAGATTTATTATTTTGTCAGTTTTCAATTAAGGTGTGCAAACGTCCCACGCTTTGGAAAGTGTGTATACCCTTATAAAGACCACAAGACCAGTATTTGTCAAACAACTTTACAAAATGTCAAGGCAGTCATGAAAAGGACATCAAAGAAATGTACTAGTGACTTAAAGTCTACAGCAGCTTTCTAACATTGTTACGTTTAGGAAACCAATATTAAAATAGTTATGCGTAAAGCACAATGAAAGCCAAGTAACACAATATTTTTTTTAATGAAAAGCAAACAACATTTAGTAGTTGTGGATAAATGTTTGAAACTATTTACATTTAAATGTTTACACTCACATGTGAAGTTTCTGTAATTTGTTTTCGTTATAAATGCGAGAATTAGAAAAAAAATCAACCAAAATTTTAGATTATTTTTTTTACAACCGCGTCTTCCTACTCATTAAGGTTGTACGCATTATATGATGTTGTTAACTTAATTAATAATCATGCACTATGAATGAACCTTCTTTGGTGGCCGCATAGTCTAAGGCGTCACTCTCGCCATATACTAGACTGCCGATGACAGGGAGAACGGGTTTCGAATTCCAGTCGAGTGTACTGTGAAGGTGATTTTCCTTAAATGGTTTTCCACTCTTCCTCCCCGCAAATGCGGATGCACTTCTTCTAAATCCAATCTTCATTAGCGTAATTATTATATGTGCGTACAACCTGAAAAGGTAGTAAGACGCGGTGCTAAATAAACAATAGGCCTATATCCACATGATTGAAGAGTGTGGTACAAGAACCAGTCACACGCCCACATTTTTTGAAAATTAGTTTTTCGCTTATTCCTAAAGAGTAAAATTTGGCAAGCAAATGAAGAAAAAATTGTTTGTGTATTTCAAACATCACAAAAAAATATGAGAAAATTAAATACTTTATAAAATATTGGGGTTAGCTACTACAATGTGGGATTGATTGGGTTCGTCTCAATAAATATTTGGATTGTCTAACTTTTCTCCTTTTTCTAGAACAGATTCAGAGTTTAGGACATAGCCGCTTTTTACATGAAGACCTTCAATTGTCAATGTTAGAACGGTAGAGCCTTTAAGAGGAATCGAGTATGTGAGAAATTAATAATGGGCCGAAATGATTTCCAAATCGTTAATGATGATAAAAATGAGCCATTAGAACACCCTCATCCACTAAATCCTTGAAATATATATATATATTGGTCACCAATTCTTAGCTGACCCGGGGCACTCTAAGCGATAAGAAGTATGTCATGGGCTCATCTGACAGTTGAAAAAACTGTAAAAAAAACTGTCACCACAATAGTACACATAAACAATGACCAGATCAACGGTAAATTTTTTAAAAATCTGAAGATTTGCAGAGGAGCACTTGCGTATATGACTATGACGTTGTAGGATTGGGCTCAAATCCCAGCTCCGTATTTTGAGCGTATGTTTCCATAACTTGTATGTGATATAGAGTAATAAACACCACTTTACTATATACACAAAATTGATTCATAATAAATGCTAATATAAGAAATATAATTTACTTGTAAAGTTAAATTATTGTAAGTCGAACTGTGGCGAAGATACAATAGTATAAACTGACTATACACATGGTATTTAGATTTACATACCTGTTACCTGCACAGGTTACATGCATGTAAAATAAACATCAAGCTCATTTAGTCTGGTGCGATGGTGTCGTGGAGATTGTGGTTCGAATCCCGGTTCGGCGTAATTAGAGTGGTTTTCCATAAGTGACTTTCAGCTCCCCCCAACCTAGCACCATCACTTAGTAGACTGCAAGCCATCACTGCAGACAATTTTCTGATTGAAAATGTACCGAAAATGTTCATCTCTATGTGCCGCCTATTGACAGATGAGAAACAACGACTCAGGTAAGTATATCTAAAGATGTGAGGAGAGTTTGAAGGCCAAGCAAACACAACCTTTCTTTCGGAGCGTTCTCACTCTACTGACTGCGATAAAACATTGTGAAGGATTCATTTAGGTTGGGAGGGAGCGGAGAAGATACCATGCCTCACTCTATCTTGTTGATTATTTGGAAGCAAATTTGATTGATTTTTTAGCACCACGTCTTATTACTTGTTCAGGCTATACGCCTAAGTACTAATTACACTAATGGGTTAGGGATTGTGAGGGTTTAATTCAGAGGAAGTGCACTCACATTTGCGTGGAGGGAGAGTGGAAAACCATTAAGGAAAACCACCTTCAGAGCACCCGAAGGGGATCGAACCCCGATATACCCCGTCTTCAGCACTCTAGTCCAACACGAGATTAGCGCGTTAAGCCACGCAGCCATCGAAGCAGGTAGATTTATTAAATGAAATTTTATAACTATTTCTACACACTTAAGTTAAAATAATTTATAATAATGACTAGCAATATTAATACAATATTACTTTAAAAGTGAACATCTAATTCATTAAATCTGTAGCGGTCAATTGGTTCCCAGTGGTTAAGTTCGAAAAGCGATAAGGACCCTAAAGTGGAGAATCATCAGACAGGTCTATAGGTGGTTCCGAAGCCCAATATAATCATGAGGGTTTTACATCAAATATACTTTAAGGGGGCCACCTACCGGAGCACTGAGACGCGTTGTAGACATTCGATATCTCAGGTTATTTAAAAAGTGGGTTGTTATTCTAAATTGTGGTTCACGCCTAAATGTAGGCGAAAGGTATCAACATGTCTCCATTGACTTAAAAAAAAGCTTTCATTTTCAGTTATATAGTTAAAAAATATGAAAATGTGAGATTAGTTAATTTTCAAACACGTTTCAGTGGAAATGTCGCAGTTCTTACATCAGGGTGAGTTATTAGAAACATAGATCTAGGTTTATTAAATCAAGAGAAGCTTTAAATATAATTGAATATGGTTTTATTGGTTTTGAAACCTTAGAACTAGCATTCCAGTAAGAAATACCGCAGTGTTAGGATATTTCCCTTCAAGTGTACGTACCTTTAAACCAGTGTTTCCCTGCGGGGCGTGGAGCACTTCGAGGGTGTGCGTGGAAAAATTTAAAAATAACGTTAAAAATCATGTAAAATTACAAATATTTTTATTTAAATCAATTATTTTCAAAAATAATTAAGATATTTATTTCATGCGGTATTGGCAACATTGCCAAATAGTAATTGTAATAAATTCGGTGAAAAGCCAAAAGTCTGCATGCGCCTGTTTTATTTTAAGCTCGCAAGTCTCAGATTCGCCCCCAATTCATCTTGCTACCCTCACACTAAGCCAGAGGTTCCCAAACTTTTTAAACCAAAGGAACTTTTTGCACCAGAAAAAGTACAAGTTGGGGTCCTCAAAGCATATTTTACACTAATAATATAAATATTTAATAACGACAGTTTAACTTTTACAAGTAAAAAAATAAGCAAACGGAAAATCTAACAAGTTCTGGCTGTACCTTTGGCAAATGTCCATTATTCAGATTTAAAAAAAATACAATCCTAATTAGTGATGCTATTTTATAGTGTGAAAAACAAATTAAGATTATTACAAAATTGCCTCACAAAGCCTGAGATAACTGGCGGAGCCTAAGGGCTCTGCGGAGCACAGTTTGAGAAACGCTGCCGTAAACTACCATTGAGGCCACCACGTGCAACACTTAACGAAACTTCAACTCTGACTCATAAAAACTAAACAGCGTTGTCGACTTGAAGTCAAAATTGATTTTCGGTGTGGTCTGTCAAATATCAAACCCAATATTCAACAAATGATCAAATATAAACAATGACAACCACCACGATAGGCATGAAACAAAAACAGTTTATTATAAATAAATACCTATTCTAGGGAAGGGATGGTGAATTTGATTGTCTACCAAGGGGGGAGTTGTTTGAAAAAGGTTGGGAACCGCTGCTTTAAAGCCATATGACTCGTGCTAAGTGCCTGATGTAGAAACAAACTTCTCGCCAAAGAAAATAGGAGGAAAGCAACGTTCTTCTTCTGTAAACAGTCAACCTTATGTCTGATGACCTTTTGGTGAACTATGTTAATATTTCGGAGACACGCGTGTTTACTACCTGCCCCTGCCCAGTGAAGGTGACGGGTATAATACTGCGGTGGGAATATGGCCGTGTCAAGGTGTGGGTAAGCGGCGATAATGGAGGGTTATTGTTGACTGCGATGACGTCACTCGCTACGCCACAGCTTTTGAAGAGAAAGCGGAAGCCAGAGCGAGCACTTCACTATGGACAGGGCAGACCTTTACCACACATACACACAGAGTTTGGTTTGCACTGTGACGTTTGTATAATTCATTTCGTAACCTTTGGTAGCTTTAATATCCATTTTTAGAGGTATATATATTTTATATATATATA
>CABFOW010004809.1:9383-30489 GCA_902141385.1 Timema californicum | reverse complement strand
ATAAAATATATTTATATATATATATAGGCTTATATAAATATCACTATAAATATATAGGCATATATAAATGCATCTAGAAGTTTATAATTGTTATATACCCAAACGTATTTTAAATATAGCAGGTAGCACTGTGATCAAATAAATATTTTGTTTATTTAATACCTGACCCGCCTCGGTGGCGTAGTTGGCTAACGCACGAGTCGTGTTGAGCTCGACCGCCGAGGACGGGGAGATCGAGGTTCGAATCTCGGTCGGATGAACTGGGGGTGGTTTATCCTAAATGGTTTTCCACTCTCCCTCCACGCAAATGCGAGTTCACTTCCTCTAATTCAATCTTACCAATTCCCAATCCATTAGCGTAATTAGTACTTAAAGCGTATAACCCGAACGGGTAGTAAGACGCGGTGCTAAATATTATTATTTAATACCTGGATTATTAACGGTTTGATCTGAGAATTATGGATGATAAGGGTGGTTTAAGAGTATGTGCACCTAAATTAGCATGAATATGTGATGGGAAAACCCAAGTGGCACATCATATGTGAAAAGCCACTCCGCAGTGCACTCGGCCGAGATTTAAAACTCAACCTCTCCATCCCCGGCAATCCATTATATTGCGAGTCTGACGCCTTAGATCGTGTAGTCAACAGCTTAGAACTGATGTTACTGCTTACACTACCTCATCATTTTAACGTCCATGCTTATTTATCTTATTGTGCCTTAATAAAAACACAAATTGTATAGTTGACTATCAGATGTGTCAAGGCACTGATGTGGGCTTTCCTACGTTTGGTTGCGTGGATAAATAAATGGTCCGACACAATCGTACAAACTTTCTTATTGTGTATTAAAGCGTGGAACAAAACCTACAAAAATAAGTTATATGTAAATGATTTATATTTGTGAAAATAAAAATGTATTCTTATTTAGCATGAAAAACTATTCCCAAACACCCATTTTAAACTCAATCCTTATGGCCATTTTCAATTATTTTTTTAATTTGTCGTAAGTAAAACTACCATTATATAATTAATTTTATAAAAACCAACAAACATTAGTTATTATTTGGTAAAATCAGTCATTAGTAAATTACCGTACTATTAAATATTTTTTTTAAAAGTATATATAATGTTAAAAATACATTTTTAGCCAGAGTGAGTTCTTGAAATAGTCAAATTATTAACACGATCAGTCTTCAGTAAACTACCCTTTAACGAATTATTACCCTAAAACTAAGTGTACAATGTTATTTGGAAGGCCAAACACTCACGAGATATCTATTTTTTATACAAAATCGTTAAGGCTATTTCCGAAAAAAGTTGTAGTTCAAAAAATATACCCACCTGTAAACTAACCTTGATTTGAGGGCTAGGGTCAAATTATATATTTTTTAATCTCGAGTTAATGCCCTATAACATCCAGATATCAAGTTTGAACATAATATATTTAAAATCCTTTCAGATCTGTGACCAGGAAGAGAAAGACAGGCAGAGTTAGGTTCGGAGAGAATGGTAAAATCTCCTTTTTTGGGTTTGGACACACATAAAACTTAACAATTCGTCATAATCTTGAGGTCGAGAATTCTTATAATTACAATACTTTCTCTCGATATGAGAAGTAACACTATCGTGGCGCTAGTATGATTATATTTTGTTCATTCGGTTGATTAGCTGATATATGACACGGCGCTAATATCATTAGAGTGTGTACGTTTGGTTGCCTATCTGATACGGCGCTAGTATCATTAGAGTTTGTCCATTTGGTTCTTTAGCTGATAAATTATATGGCGCTAATATCATTAGAATTTGTACGTTTGGTTCTCGAGCTGATAAATTACATGGCGCTAATATCATAAGAGTTGGTACGTGTGGTTCCCTAGCTGAAACGGCGCTAATATAATAGAGTTTGTGTGTTTGGTTGCCTAGCTATCCCTGCGCTAGTTCCATTAGCGTTTGTACGTTTGGTTGCCTAGCTGTCACGGCGCTAATATGATTAGAGTGTGTATGTTTGGTTGCCTAGCTGATTTAGGATACGGAGATAATGTTAGCTGATTCATGTACGTCAATAGCACTGTGAGAGTATTTGTTGTATTTAATTGCAAAGTTAAACTATAATGTAGCGTACGAAACAAATTTGATAACTGATAACCTAATGCAGAATTCCTAAGCATGTTGTATCCGAGAGCTACAAAACTTTTCTTTTCATTTTATAACTACACTACTTGTCCCTACCACGGTAGATATTAATTATTTACTATCAACGTGTTTTAATTATATGTATTTACTATTAATGCATCATTCATATACATTAAAAGACGAACGAATTATTGTGTAAGATTCTATCATTTTCATGGCTTAAAAATTGTATTAAAATATATATGGTAATATATATATTTAAAATCAGTGACACGTCAGAAGTGGCTGCGTATTAATAAATATTGGATTAATATTTGACGAAGAGATTTTCAGGGCCTAGTCGGAAATGAGGAAGGTTCAGCTAACAGTGTTTTAATCACCTTTATTTATGTAGACTTGTTTATATTCCAGTTTCCCTTTAAGGTGTGATGAAAGCGCGAGACTTGATATATTTCGTGTGATTCACGGCATTTGACTTGAGCTTCTTTCAAATTCTACTGTGTCCATGACAAATATTCAACAACTGTTGATATACTCTGTGTTGCAAACTAAACAAAATGTATTTACTGATGTTGCCAAAATACTCATCTTAAATTGCTTCCTCTTACATCCCACCTTCAATACATGATTTGTTGGTCCAGTGAATTATTATTTTCCATGTAAGGTAGTATTAATTACCTAAACGAATTTCTACTTAGGTAGCTTTTTTTGACTAATATTTATAACAACTTACATCTAACCCAGGGGAGAAGAACATGTTCAGGACCCAATATTTTCCCTGAACAACTAATGTTCACACAAAATTTCTCCGAAAACCATAGCGAAAAAAAAGGGGGGAGACCGGAGGGATTATGGAATATTGCTTCATATTTAAGAAAATTATAATTTAAACATATATTTAATCATACAATTAATTACTAAGAAAGTCAACATAATGGTTGGACTTTTCCTCTGCCCTAGATTTTTCCAGGACTGCTTTAATTTCCCCCAAACCTAGTTAGTGCGTTCGGATATATTCTGCACCCATGACCAATCCTAATAAATCTTTATATTCTAGTGGCTGATAAACATTGGCATAGCTTTAATAACTTAATACGCTAATTGAGTTGATAGGTTTCCCTAGGTCAAAGGTCAGCTCAGATGTTTTAAATAGTAAACATTAATAAATATTGATTTAGTTTACTATACGTTAAAGGAGAACTTAAAACATAAATATCCCGTGTCAAATTTATTTTCAATTGACAACGACTGTACTTGTTGCACTATTTTCACCACACGTCGGTTTCGCTCGGTGGTATCGGGATCGATACTCCCTTAGAGCTCGGCGTGACAGTCGGGGAAAGACTGTGCCATTAACACCGGGAATAATTTACGAGCTCAATATCGGGCCAGAAAACTGCGCCAGCGAGACAAAGAGAGGCCGAGTTGACGCCAGAGCCGTTGGCACAATGGCACGAAGGAAGCCGTTGGAGACATTACTACCAAAGTTTGCGTCAAAAACGTTCCTTCAATTATGTGGCTCTAGCGGCTTCGTTAAACGAGGTGTTAAATCTCTAATCTGCTCTATACTTTTCTAAGTGTCCTTAAAATAAAGTAATAGTAAATTTTGCATACAAAATCTAGATTTAACTGGCAAAGATATTGTGTTTTTTAGAAGTTGTAATTATTTTCATATGATTGATTACTTATAGGCTTTAAAAAAAAGGGAATCGTATGTTTACAAACGACAGCACAGTTAGTAAAAAAAAGTACATATGTTTAGATTATAAATTAATTTGAATATTTTGTATTGATGTTTGTGTTGATATGACGTAATATTCTGATGACTCACTACTTGAAACTATTGTTACTATGTAATAATAATAATAACGAATCTTCAACCCGAGGGTTGTCCTGATGTGCTCCCCATCTATCCGAAGCTAGACATGCATTCAACCCTTCGGCCGGTTAGTGCTGCCCTAACGATCTGGGAGAAACACATGTCCTAGGAAAGTTATGAAAGTGAGTTTGTTAGCTTTCCACACTGGGTTTCGATGAGAAAGAGCCTACCAATTGTGCCGGGAAAGGTATTTTCATATACCCTCCGGGTTCCTTTACATGTCACAATCGATGTGGGACTTAAAGCTTTTATTTACCCTCCGAAGGAAGATGTGTTACGTATTTTCATATTTCAGTAGAAATCCATCGACCTCAGCTGGGTTTGAGCTCGCGAACATTGGGTCCTGAGGCGAGCACTTTTCCCCAAGATCACAGAGGTCCAAACTATGCAATAACAAACATATTTTATAGGTTTCGTGAGGGAATGGGGGATTATAAAATAAATAACATTTATGATGATTCTTTAAATAGAGTGTCTGCATTTTAATACAAAAGAATTGGAGGGTAAATCAACCAAAACTAGAATTCGTTGGTTTTACCGCCGATTTGAAAAGCGCTTTTAGAAACGAGTAGGCTCTATTAGCGTAATTATTTACGACATAAGCATAACCTAATTTTTTCCATTGCTACACATCCAATCCTGGACCCAAGAATTTTAACTTGAAAACGTGTGTACAAAACTGAAAAACTATGCCTATATAATAATTTTGAGTCGAGTCACCACCCTATCCCTCTTCTAAATCGAGTGTTTCCTAAGATAAAGTCAGCCCCTCTAAAACCACATTACTATGGTGCTTGGTCCTAAAGAAGACAGACACAAACACATGTTCTTTGATAGAGAAAGAACCTATGTAATCATTATTGCCATTAATTAAATAATCAAATATAATTTCAAAAGGTTTCAGAGAAATACACACACACAATGACTCAGTTTCATTTAATTTAAATGGGCTTCCTTCTCCTCATTTAGAATATATAATACACGATCAAGTGACTGAGTGGTATAGGAGGCCGACTTTAGGGTTAGGGGTTCCTGGTTTGGTGCTGAGTGTGTTCTAAAATAGCTAATTATATGAGTGTATGTAGAATATGTAGGTCTATGTTTTGAAGTCTACGTCTATGTCTACGTTAATCATTTTACCCAGATATGCAAACTCCAAATGTTTCGGTTAAGTGGTTTATATTATGACTTGACGTATGATTAGGTGAAAGTATATCTAGTTACTTATCTAGCTATCGCATAAGGTTCTTCCTAAGAAAATTGGACCGTAAGTAAATTTTTATAGGCAAAGTCCGTTAGTATTATATAACTTTCCACGCGCATTTACCTCAGTAACCCCAGAAAAATAAGACTATAGATGCCAGGAGGACTGCGCCACCTGATCAGGAGTGGAATTGCCTTTGGTCGAGTGAGAGTCTCACAAAGTAGCCACAAACAAAGAGTTCTAGATAGAGAGGCAATGCACAGTTAGACCTGAAACCCTCTTTAGCAGCTGGGTTAAAGGAGGGGTGCACGGCATTACGGCACAGCCCGATGATATAAAATAATCAAATTTATTGAAACTAATATCTTGATTTTGTAAATAATGTCCAATACCTCTCCCCCCTTATTTCCTACATGACCTAATCAATAGCTATTCCAACATAGCTTTAATGTGCAGAAAAGCAAACGGCTTAAAACAAAACCTACCCATTAAGTTTAGTATGATAAACTATTATCTGTATTAAAACTTTTTTTTTCTATTCATACCCACTAAAACATTTAAGGCCCATACATATATTTATTACTTTACTATGATAGTGATATTTTTTTCATTTCTTGTTTGTAATATAAGTAAAAAACACGATTTTTACCAAAGTAAGTCATCTTTATATTATAACAATTATTTAAAATTATTTTACTATCAATATTATTATCATCAGAATGATAAATACAAATTTTGACTAGTTAAAATAATTAAATTTACACTTGAAGGATCCTTATAAAAACCAATCACCCCCCCCACCCCCACCCCCCCACCTCAACAACGGGCCCTGGATCAACCTTTGGCACAACCTTGACGACACAAGGTGACAAGGAACATGAAACAACGCGATCAAATTAGCTAGGACATCACTAAACTCGAGTTTATCATCAAGTTTACAAATAGTGTTTCCACCTCGTTCTTTGAGCTTGAAAATTCAATAAAGTGAAAGGAAATTAATCAATCAACCAAAATTAAACCCAAAAGTTTAGCTCAAACAGTTTCGCTTCTAGTTATTGAATTAAAGGTAAAACATCTAGAATCATAAAATTTGTGAATTTATTTTAAATTTAGCTAGGTAGAAAATTGGCGGTATAGGATCTGGTTGTTGTACATATCCTATAATTCACTTAGAATAATATTAGATTAACCAGAACACTGGCCTAATAAAAGTTCAGAAAAAATTAACTTGGCACGTAGCATTAAACCACTTTGTAACTAATTTAAGTAAATGTATGCCAAGGTAGTTATAATAAGTAACATAATATAGCTTAGACAGTTCATGACAAACACATCAGTGTGTAGAGACCAATTTTCATAAGAAGACAGCTATAAAAGTAACTTGATCTACTTTCACGTATTCATACGTCAAGTCATGTGATATAAAGATGTCAATAATGATTGATATTAACCATACCTATTAAATAACACTAATAATGTAGTAAGATTGTATTAATATTGACCACAAAAAGTTTTTATTTTTTAAACTGTGTTTCCTGCGAAAATTGGACTGTAGGCTTACGTTAGCCGCAACAGTAATAATTTCCAGCCTTCATATCGTGTGTTTGAGCAGTATACGTACTCGTAACGACGATGAATATCAACTACCTACCGGAAAAGGAGGAAAAGCGGCAGAACTGATAATTCCCTAAGAAATGACCTGCCTCTTGGAAGGACAGATGGGTCAATGGTCTCACCCTACCGCACCTATGAGTGACACATTGGTCGGCCTCGTGGTCCAGCATTCCTGGATACAAATCTAGATGTTCCGGGTCCGATTTCCGGTGGTTCCATAGATATTTTTACCTAAGAGGAATTGTTCCTATGTTTGCTATGATCTGATTAATTAGGCTTAAACTAGCTTCAAGACTTATACTGGCACCATTTTATCGTCATCACAATCTCATCAGCGCGGAGTAACCGCACCTACATGCTGGTCTAACTTCATAAAACTTGCAGATCTGCCACTTTCAGTAGAAGACCAGAAATTCTTTGCAGACGAACAATGGAGGTATACGCAAAAAGCAAACAAAACAACTAGGGAATCTGAATGTGGGTGAGTTGATAGCATGGGGTTCACCTAACTAAACACGTAGTATAGAGCCTACTTATTTTTACATATTATTATTATTATTATTATAATTATTAGCACCGCGTCTTACTATCCGTTCGGGTTAAAAATACTTACGCTAATGTGCAATGGTAGGGGGATTGTGAGATGAAATGAAAGACCTACAGTTTAACGTGGGATCCGAACCACGGTGGAGGCCTGGCATTCCACACAATAACAAGTTGTGATTAATAACCGTCTTGTCAGAGGTGAAGGAAGGGTTTGGCGATCAAATAAGTATGTGCCGGGACCGAGGATTGAACCCCGGACCCACAGCACATAAGTCTGACACCTTACCCCTAGACCGCCAGTTCACCTTTTACATGTTACGCATATTTAAACTAATAGGGTAGGAGTGAAAAAAATCAAATTTGAAAGGAAATGTAACCTAATTTACGTGGATGGAGAGTAAAAAGCCATTTATGCTGGCGGCCGGGGTTCAATCCTCGGTCCCGGCACAGATTTATCTGATTACCAAACCCTTCCTTCACCTCTGACAAGACATCTTGTGAATGTGTGGAATGCCAGGCCTCCACCGTGGCTCGGATTCCACGTTAAACTGTAGGTCCTCCATTTCATCTCCCAATCACCCTACCATTACACATTAGCGTAATTGCGTATAACCTGAACGGGTAGTAAGACGCGGTGCTAATAATAATAATAATAATAATAATAATAATAATAATAAAAAGCCATTTAAAAAATTTAAATTAATACATTCACCCAGGTTTCAAACGTTAACTTACCAGTCATCAGCAAACCAGATGAGACCAACGTATTTGTCCACATGACCACCAGTGCGGGTGTGTGTTTACAATGTGTGCTTTAAAAAATCAAACTGAAAAAAGGTCATTTCGGACTATCCCATGACGGACACAGTCCACACAACAAATGAATGATCTATCTCTCTATTTCAGCCGCTCAAAACCTTCTCTCCTAAACAAAGCACACTACAGCTACCCCAATGATGTATTTATCTGCGTCAAGACACTCCCAGTGCACTTAACGGTGTAGCGCGACAGCTAAACAAACAAAACACCCGCCACTCACTACAGTTAAATACACCGGCACGCTTTGAAAACACCGGGGAGGGGGAAATAACGAACGCGTCATTGCTGGGAGATCTGGCTTGAATTAGTTTATCTGGGTCTCGCGGACTAAACGTCAAGCCCATCTGGTCTGGTTTGCTGGTGACGGGGAGGTCGGGGGTACATTTCTAACAAGTTATTTCAACCTCCTTCCTATTCTACTTGTGTAGATATGCGAATAGCCCGGACATCTATCAAAAAGTAGAGCAAAAAAAAACCCGATGGAGTTTGTGCCAAAGTGATTGTTTAACTGAGTCTTGATAGAACGTGTATTAATCACAACATGTGAATGGGTGGAATGCCAGGCCTCCATCGTGTTTCGGATCCCACGTTAAACTATAGGTCCTCCATTTCATTCTCACAATCACCCTACCATTACACATTAGTGTAAGTGCGTACAACCCGAACGGGTAGTAAGACGCGGTGCTAATAATAATTAACTGAGAAGGCCGTGGTTAGAGCCCTAACCTATTTCACTGGATTTTAATTTTAATTTAATTTTGTTTAACAAAGTGACCACAACAATTTATTATAAAATTCATTGACTTTTCCAGGTTTTTTAGACTATCTTTTTTTTTTAATGCTCCACTTAACCCATTTAAAGTTTTTGAATGAAATGCAATTTGAATTAAAGCAATTTTCCTATTTACTACATTGATAACATATTAAAAAAAAATCCTAATGATTGCTAAACATCTACATTCTCATACCCAGACAGGTTCAAATCTCGGTCGGGTGGACCAAGTTGTTTTTCCCAAAATTGTTTTCCCCTTTCCCTCCAAGAAAATTATGTTAGACTTCCTTTAAATATAACCTCCTTAATCCCTAAAACCACTAGCATAATTATAACGTAAGCGTATAACCCGAACAGGACGCGATTCTAAAAAAATCTTATAAGTTCTTTATTTAGTATTTAATGTTTTAGTTATTATTTGTAAATGTGTTATGAAATAAACCTTGTAAAGTAAGGTCATGTTAGCAAAATGCACCTGAATTCTAGACAATGCATTTGTTAGCATCGAGAAACAAAATATTTCACTTTTATATACATTTTTAGGTGCGGAGTTAGTTGAAGATTCAAATTACCTGACTTTTCCTAATTTTTTATTACACTCCTTGACATTTCCCTATTTACCCTGAAATAAAAAAAAATCCGTGACCTTTTTTAGATTTTCCCCGTCTGTAGCCACCATGTTTAACACCCTCTCAATAGATCAATTATGGCTGGACCTCTTCGCTAAAATTCACCCTCCTTAACCTGTTCCTTTATATTAAGTTGATAATAGCCAGAACGCCGCCACTAAAGCTTGTGGTATAAAAAAGACTTATAAAACATTATTGAGTTTACAGTGAATTTATTTACAAGCTACTAGGATATGGATTCTTCGTGTTAGAACCAACCCATTATTAGACGTGTAAGATATTATCAAATTTTTCATCAGAGCGTTCCGCTTCAAAGAGCTCTGGTTTCATACATAGGTACAGTCCCGGTATTGAAAAAATATGACTAGTTTACGGGGGAACGTAATTAAGAGCCTATCTCAGATAGGATTACCCGAGAAATTAGAAAATAGATTACGTTCGAACTAGGAAGCGTATTGCAGTATGGTTTGCTGCATTCTTCTCAACAACAAATCAATTAGCATTAAAAAAATGTTGGCTTTTTTACTTCCACTTGACACCTCGAAGAGAAAGTATTGTGATTGTCAAAAAAATTAAACCCAATATTTTGATAAATATCGACGTTTTATGACCCCCTGAAACAAAACAAAATTTGCTTTCGCAATGCCGCCTATCTGTTTGTCTGTCTGTCTGTCCTCTGTACCTCGGAGTAGAGCTAAACTATTTTATCGATTGGGCTAATATCTTGTAGCTGAGGTTTTAATAAGGTCCCCGCGAGGAGTTTTTGGAATTAGATATCCAACCCTAAATTTAAGGGTTGTTCAATGAAGGGTAAATAGGGAAATAATCAATTTTCTCAAAATTCACTATAACAATTTTTATTAAATTGTATATCTATAGGTGACCTGGCGATCTGGGGGTAAAGTGTCAGACTTCTGTGCTGGAAGTCTGGGGTTCAATCCTCGGTCCCGGCAGAGATTTATCTGATTGTCAAACCCTTCCTTCACCTCTGACAAGACGTGTATTAATCACAGCTTGTGAATGTGGGGAATGCCAGACCTACACCGTGGTTTGGATTCTATGTTAAACTATAGGTCTTCCATTTCATCTCACAATCCCCCTACCATTACACATTAGCGTAAGTGCGTATAACCCGAACAGGTAGTAAGAAGCGTTGCTAGTAATAAGAATTATATTTATATCTAAACATTGTTTATCATTATAAACAAGATGGCAATTCTCATTTTCTCATGAAAATGACTTTGAAGTTACTTTAAGTAGAGAAATTTTCCTATTTTCATAATTTCTCCGCAACTACTTGAGATACGAAATATCTATGATTGTAAAGTTGTAGTACTATTAGAGATAAAAATATTTTATTGGAAATATATTTTTATAAAACCAATAATTTATGAGCCATAAGCAATTATATATGTTACTTTTTAATTCAAGTCTTTGAAAAGGAATTTGATTCTTATGCTCTTTGGAGGACAAAGATGCTTCTCTTATTTCAATTTTTCTGTAATAATGTTCCTAGTTCCTATTGACATAAAGTAAGTAACAGTGTATATTATTTCATTTATGATCTTGGTTTAGTGTTCCTACAACAATGTCTAACCCTGTTATTTCATTAATAAATCTCACAAGTTTTTAGTAAATGTTTATTTTAAGATAAAAGCGGGATAAAAGTCTGTGTGGTGGGTGCATCGTACCATATATTTTAAATGCGGTAAAATTGTTTCCCTGGTGTCATTTCCACACTGTTTTCTGAAGTTGAATACAGAAAACCTAAGTGGCGTCTGGTTCGAGCTTTATTAGGTATAATCCGTGGGAAGAAACGGGCTCTTAAAACCCGTCCACGAATTTTGAATGTAACTGTACTTCACGAACGATTTGAACGTGATCCTTGCGACACAGAACGTAGCCACAAAAAGCGCTGATTGATCGTTTTGAACTTATCATTGTATAAAATCGAACTAGAGTCTAATTTTCATATGATGAGCCTTTTAATAAAAAAAACCTAAAACATTTGACAAACTTTCAGTGATATTTTATAGGGTTGTGCTAAGATCATTCTAAACGAAAAACAAGGTTTAACACGCGTCTTACTACCCGTTCAGGTTATACGCATAAGTTATAATTACGCTAGTGGATTAAGCATTAGAAAAATTGAATTTAGAGGAAGTGAACCCACATGCGCGTGGAGAGAGAGTGTAAAAGCATTTAGGAAAAAACCTCTAGTTTATCCGACCGAGATTTGAACCTCAATCGCCCCATCCTCGGCAGTCTAGTTCAACATGAAACTAGCACGTTAGCCAACTACGCCACCGAGGCGAGTCAAAACGAAGTCGAAGTTAAGCTTGAAGCACGTGCAGCTATGTCAAAGCTGAGGTCAAAGGTAGGGGTTTCATTGTCGACACATACCATTATTTTGAATTTTTTTAATATATCATTAAGATCCTTGGCCCTGTCGAGTGCAAGTCTAAAACCTATTTTGTGGGATGGGGGGTGGGAGGGTGAAAGGCATGGCGTGGTTTTACTATCGACCAAAGTATCCTAACAAGAACAGATGGATCACGGAAACCATAGATGGTTATAGCTAAGGGACAGATCTTGCGGAAAAATCATACGTTTGGAAATATCAGTTTTCTCAAGAACAAGTGAATTTTTCATATTAATATTTTCAACACCCCTTCTAAGATAATGTATCGATATTTATTAATCGTTACATTTTCTTATTTTTTGTTATGAAGCCGACAATTTTCTATTGAAAAATTTCAATTTTATCGATATTTGACCACTGTTAAAATTATAGAAGAGGTGTATATATAAAAAGTATAACTTGATAACACGCATCTATTCTTGAACAAACCGGTCCAGAAAGGAAAAGTGTAAAACAATAAAAAAAAAAATCTTGAAGGTTTGTTCCCATGGTATAGCATTTCCACGCCAAATGAAAAGGGCCAATCGTCTTAAGTGTATCTAGGTAAAGCGAAGGTTTGGAGAATAAACAAAGCACACTCATATTTTATGCTGACGTATCTGAATTCAACTATGCTCGCCGCAGGGTCTAAGACAGGCATCACTCACGCAATTGACTAGAAGTCCGATGACAGGGAGCTCAAGGTTCAAATCCCGTTCGGATGTACAGAGAGTGGTTTTTCCAAAATGTGTTCCTCCTCTCCCTCTACGTAGACCTAAATACTGGTACCCTTCCTCTAATTTCTACCCTCCTCATCTCTACCCCATTAGTGTAATTAGTACATATGCGTAAAACCTGAACAGATAGTAAGATGTGATGCTTATTCTTTAAAAAAAGGATAGTTGTATGTGTATTTTACTAGAAGGATGGGTACATTAAGAGTTTAAGGAAAAATTTAATTTAAAGAATAAATATAAGATGTATAGATAAAAGAAAAAAAGAAAAAGTAGAGTGGAGAAAAGTTTTTAAGCCGATCGGGGCCAAAAAGTTTGCCAACTCCTGGTTTAGAGTATGCACGTACGGACTAAGTCGTCAATTTTATATGGTCTGGTTCGCCACAAGAATACTCCCCCGTGACAACTCAAGGTTTTAATAATGGTGACATAAGAGAAGATTTCGGTGGTGTGAGTTTCATCGGCTAAATATCCTCCACGTGGCGGGGTATTTTCCCCCGCATTCACTAGACAGCCACGCAATAAGACGTCACAGGGCTCTCGTCTACAGGTATGAGAACCCGCCATATTTGGTCCAAGTTAGTGGAAGGTTTAGGCTTGAAGAGTAAGAAAGACAATATTTCGATTCAAATAAAAAATTATTATTTTTTAATTCAAACGTCTGGAATGTAAATTATTTTCATAATTAATTTATGTTTAAGAAAATATGCTCATTTTAGTTGCTAAAAATATAATTTATTGTATTTTATAGTTTTAAAAAATATCTAAAATTGCATGGGCAAATTACAATCTAAAAGTAATGTCACTCTAACCTTTGACAAGGAAAATTTACATAGATAAATAAGATATTCAAGGGCAATTAAATCTATTCTAATGAATGTAAACATACAATTGTGTGAAAAATATAATATAAACCTATAATTTGAAACTGAAAAGAATGGCCAAAAACCACAGCTGAACGTCAACTAAAGACTTGCATGTGCAAGATGAACTTTTACGCGGTGGTTTCCTTGGACGTGGAGGTCGTAGTACAAACCCTGGCCGATTAAAATGGGAGTTAATTCGCTAATAACTCTTGTGGTGTACACTTACTTTACTTTAAAAAATATCAATATTTTCTTGTTTGATTCCACTTTGGTATAGCTTACAAGCTGGTGCCATAGTACGCCTATATAAGTAATCAATACTGCTTCCCTTCATGGCATACGGAAGGTGCATTGATGATATGGATAAAATACATAAGAGCTCATTTTTATCTAGAATACATGAAAACTAATTTGTATTTCAAATACATAAAAACTAATTTTTATATTAAACTACGTAAGGCTTTTTTTTCTTTTTTTTTCAAAATCCTCCCCCACGTAAGAGATTGCAAGATTTTTCGTCATACCGCCCCCTTCCCGCTATTATGTGTTTTTTTTTTGTGTTTTTTTACGATTTGGCAGATTAGATTATTTTAATCGGTTACCTGACATAAAAATGGTAATAAAGAGAATGATATGACATTTTAGCATACATAATTGAATTGTTAAATGAAATTAATTAATAATATTTTTTTCCGGCGAACTTTTTTTCTCTCTAGATTTTGTCTCCCTACAAACAGTGATAAAAAAACCTTATGTGAGATGGATTCTGACCCCCCCCCCTCTTTCCCCCTCATAAAAAACGTAAGAAACTACTTAACACCCCTTCTACCCTCCATAAGCCCTTAGGTAATTATTTAAGGAGGGCCCTTTATGGTCTGTCATTGTTGGAATTTTAGTTTCTAAAAATTGTATTCTTTATACATAAACCTTTGGCAAGTCTTCCATTCTATCCGTCTTGAGAAGTAGCAATCTCCCTACACTCTGACCCCCCCTTCCCCCACACCCCAACGTCTAGACTCAAGAGTGGTATCACGAGATGATGTGTTCTATGTTTAGTGCAAGGGAGCCAAAGAGGCATTCCCTTCAGTCCCTCTTATAGTCTCCTCGTCTTTCAGGAATTCCTGCTACTACATCACGCATTTCCTGCTTCACTTGTTTTTTTTAGTGTGTGCTTGCGTGTCCCAGACAGAAAGACCACGTGTGCCTCATGTGCGTCCGGGTGTGTCCCACGAGATCGGTCCTGAAGGAAAGAAGAAAGAAAGGGGCGTTTGAAGCAACCTAGATTGAAATATTGTGTTATATATTTTATAGTGTACAATAATTAGGGCACAACCATTTCGGTGGCAGCATGGTTTAAGGCGCTACTCTCGTAGTGGACTAGATCACCTATGAAGGTGAGATCAAGGTTCACATAGAGGTCGGATATACTAAAGGAGGTTTTTCCAAAATAGTTTTCCCCTCTTTCTCCAAGTAAATGCGCGTATACCTTATAACTATAACCTTCCTAATCTCCAAGACCATCAGCATAGTTAGTATATAAGTGTATAGCCTTAACGCATAGTAAGATGCGGTGCTAAAAAATAAATAAATTAGGAAACGATGTTTCTGTTAGAGCACAACCCAAGCTTTTATAGTAAGATTCGCTTTGCTCAAGGATGTAAATTAATGTAATTCCAGAGTCATTTTTTGAAAGATCTTACAGTTTAGCCACAAGAAACCTCCAAAGGTCCACGCCGACTTTAAAGTTGCTCCGAGATTTTGAATGTTTTTCGGGGGTTAAAATTTAATTTTTCAAATTTTTGTAATCTTCCCGTCGGTTACAGGCTGGAAGCTAGAAGTTTGCAAAATTTCAAGTTTATAGCTCATCTGGAAGTGGGTAAACATTAAAGTCAGTGAGTGAGTCAGCCGTGTGGCTTTTTAATAGTATATATGAATATATATAATTCTGGCATGAATAACAATATTTGAAAGTGATTAAAATTGCTTTGATATATTCATACGTCAAGCCATGTTATCTTCCAGTAGTCACTTTTGAAATATAGTATCAATACCTATACAATAACACTAATAATAAAGTAAAATGTTATCAATGTTCACCACACAAAATAATTGTATTTTCCAAAAATTCCGTTGTTACCAGAATCCTGCTATAGTTTGGCTCACTCAAAACATGTAATAACTAAGGACCTACATGGATATTCATCTATACCGGACAGGCGAATAAAGAAATTGAAATATAAACATGGACTAAGGATAAAACGGTTTTTTAATCAAATAATTTAAATTATATTAATTGATAAACGAATTGTATACATAATCGGCGAAAAAAAAGGCAATACATTACAAATATTTTCCCTAGAATTGTATGCACGCAATTATTGCTGCAAAATAAGTGGAAGGCAAATTTAAAAAAAACACCAACTATAACATGGTTATGTTCATTTGACAATAATACTTCTAATATTCCTCCCCAACGTCCCAATAATCGAATGAAATTAGCTTAAACGATATTAACTTAATGGATTTACATTTACATTTAAATTATTCTGGTATAAATTAACTCGTGCTGTGGTTATCGGGAAGGTTCAAGGCAGTAGCGGATTTAGGCTTAGGCCCGTGAGGCCCGGGCCTAAGGCGGCAAATTTTGAGGGGCGCCAAAATTTTTAAGATGACTAAAATTAAAAATCGATTGGGTTCTGGAGAAAGATCATTTTCCACTCTGAAAAGAGTGAAAAGTTATTTGCGTGCAAGTATGAAACAAGACAGACTAAATGCACTTGCATTACTAACCATTGAAGCACATATTACTAACCATTGAAGCACAATTGGTTCAAGAAATTAAGTATGAGGAGGTCATTGATATTTTCGCACGGACGAAAGCAAGAAAAAAATTTATTATATGATTAATCAGATAAAAATAATTTATATTTTAATTACAAGCAATTTATTATTAATTCTATATTTAATTGTTATGTTAAAAAAATAAATGTTTAATTTATACCTGAATTAGATTTGTTATTATTATTGTTATTATTTTCATTATTTTATACACACACATATATATGTTTATATATATACTGTTACAAAAAAAAAGGGCGCCATATCGTCTCGGGCCTAGGGCGTCCTCAAACCTAAATCCGCTACTGGTTCGAGGATCCGAAATGAGGACTTGCGGATGCCATTTTGGTAAAAGTTATAATAAAACTAGCATGATTTCGAAGCTTCCATATGAACTAGGTAGTAGGAACAGCAGCTGACCGTTATTAAAAATACTTACACACATTCTTGCGTCAAGTTTTGTGATCCTTAACTGCCAAATTTAATAGATATAAATACTTATAAAATAATATTGTACATATATCATAATTTTATCAATATTTATCGCACAAGAACAAATGTTTGCATGTTCAAAGGCGTCCTTACCGTGATCTTGCTGTTATCTAATGCTGGCTCGACCACAAATAAAAATGTGTTTCCGTGAGAAAGGAGCTTTCACAGAAACACGGAACACATTTCTCTGGAGGCTACGGCAGCTCGTTAAGGCGAAGAACAAGTTGGATACCGTCAGGCAGGCTAAAGAAGACATTTCAAAGTAGTATGGTCGAAACTTAACCAACCAGCCCTAGCAGGAAAGGAGGGAGAGCTCTCTATGAGAAATCTGAAATAACTGACAAGTTGTGCTTCAAGAGTAGTAACATACCGCTTCCTTCAGACCTTCACACAAATGTATTATATCCTCTCTCTCTCTCTCTATCGGCTTAAAGCAAGTCTCAAATGGGACTAGGGTCGCCGGCGCCACTTTAACAGCTTTAATCAATTAAGGTATATATGTGTGTATAGTCAATTCACAGTAACTTTTACCTTTTCTTAAAGTCTAAAAGCTACCAAAAACACAGTTTATGGTACATCCACCTCACAAAATGTCTTATTATTAATTTGTACCACGTCTAAAACAATTACCTACAGCAACCCTACCAAACACGCCCAGCAGGGATTCGAATCTTGACCTCCGGGTCATCGTCAAAGAAGCTTAGACTATCTTTAAGCCAAATTCATGTGCCCGTCGATGTGGGTAGTTTGTTGTCACTTTACATCACTTCTAAAATTGGCTTAACATATTTACCGGGTAGAAAAGGGAAAAGTTACCATGAACCGACTATATTTAGCCTGAACTTTCAAAACCGGTGGTAATTTTGGCGTACAGCTTGGATAGTAGGATTGTCATGATAAGCAGCTTTAGTGCATATAAAAATTGAACGTAAACTAGACAATATTGACACAATCTACCTTCTGTCAAACGTGACAGATGCAACATCAGTAGATTAGCGTACGCATACTTTCATGCAGATATTGTAAATGTTTGAACTGTCTGGTAAAGATCCGAGCACGCCATTCGAGCTTACTGACGCTAAGCCTCAACTCTACCAGTGTAGTTTGATGGTTATAAAACAAAATTATCATCTCGTATCACTCACTACACGTTCGGGTTATACGCATATGACAAAATCAGACTAATGTGATAGGGGTGAGGAAGGTTGAATTTGAGGAAGTGTACCTACATTTGCTGTAAGCCCGAATATTTTTTTTTTTGTATTTTCTAAATGTTTCTTCATATCACAATCCTACTTTAAATAGTACGCCATATTTTAAAACTTTGTCACAAGTCATACTTTTAGTAGTCACCTTTTATAATCTTAAGTAGATCTTTTAAATTCCGACACAACTAAAAACAAATTATACACAGTTTTAATTTCGGCCTTAAGAATATGCCTATATAAATTGAATAGTCCTGAACAAAGACCCTGGAACAAAATATAAAATACATCATAAAATAAATTTTATTTGGCACAATCACAACTTACAATAAGCTATTTGCTAAATATGAATCCCCTACCCCTCTTTATCCCGCAAGGTTGTCCCACATGCTAAGGTGTCAGGCTCATAATATTCTAGAATGTTGGTGGCGGAGGTCAAGTTTTAAATCTTGGCTAGGTGCAAAGGGTCCAATTTCACACACAAAATTTATAGCTGCGGTTTTAACCATTTTCTATACTTATTAAAGTAAAAGGGAGGGGTGCGCTTCCTCTAAATAAACTTACCCAGCTCTACCCCTTACATGTAAACGCTTGTAAACATTATTCTGAACGTGATGATTAAATGAAAACTAAATAAAAAACTATATGCAAACCTACCAGCTCTACTATATACAATCAGAAAGAACCACATATTAACTCCCTGTTTACAATACGTATCAATGGGCAAGATGGCTAGGGCATTGACCTCGTCTGGTCTGACATTTCGGTGACGGGGATAGCAGGTTTCGAATCAAGGGTGTACCAAGAGGTTTTTTCTTAAATGAATTTCCACTCACCTTACGCAAATTCGCGTACATTTTCTCTGAGTACTACCTTACTCGACTCTACTCCATTTGTGTAAATATGGGGATATCTCGGCAAATACATGCACAACTGTGATCAAAACGCAACATTTTGGAACAGGAAGACATAATATACTGCCTCGGGCTAGCCACAACAAACTTGTGATTACCTCAGACAGGAAGCAGGGAAAATTTGAACTGATGCAGCTTCAAGAGGACGGGAAGTCGAGATTTCCGATTTATAAATCATTAAAACGCGTCATTAATTCTTCAGCCCATATGGAATAACTCGTCATGAAATCGTGGTATCTAAAAATATCCTGAATGATTACAGTCCAATTTTAACAGAAAGGGCCTTTTATCTTATTAAAAAATATGGCAACTGTGATAACATTTTATAGGATTGCTAATACACACACACATATATAAAGTGAGTGATGGAGACCACATGACTTTACGGATGAGTACGTTAAAGTAGGTCTAGTAACTCTTTTAGCTGTCAGTTAAGGTTCTTCATATGAAAATTTGACTGCATAAATTAATTCTCACGTGACGGTATCTGTTTTGTTTACTTAAAAAATAGTAATAATGCTATTCAACCAAATTCTCTCCAACGAGAAAAAGCTAAATAAATGTTATTTGACACCTTCAATCAGTTAGTAGCTCATATTTCTATAACACTTAGGATCCCGGATTTGATTTCCCACAATGTCAAAAAAATGTATCATTAGTTAATTTTGGCCCTTCCCTTTCACCGCGATTGGTTATCGGCCGGAGGATTGGCAGATGTGCCTGTTATAAAATTAAGTTAGTTTTTAAGTCGTGTGCTTATATGATCAGTCGGTTAAGTTGTTATTATTATTATTATTATTATTATTATTATTAGCACCGTGCCTTACTACCCGTTTGGGTTATACGCACTTACGCTAATGTGTAATGGTAGGGTGATTGTGAGATGAAATGGAGGACCTACAGTTTAACGTGGAATCCGAACCACGGTGGAGGCCTGGCATTCCCCACATTCACAAGTTGTGATTAATACACGTCTTGTCAGAGGTAAAGGAAGGGTTTGGTAATCAGATAAATCTGTGCCGGGACCAAGGATTGAACCCCGGACCCCAGCATAGAAGTCCGACACCTTAACCCTAGACCACCAGGTCACCATCAGTCGGTTAAGAAAATGCATATTAAATACACCACTGATCCTGTCAAAATGTGATTTTGAAAACGTACTTATAAGAGGATTATGGAAGTTTTTTATTCTGTAGGGCAACCGCAAACTGGTAAATGGAAAGATGAGCTAAATTTTCCTTTTTGGGGAAAACTACGGCAATAGTGCCGAGTACTGACGTCATTTGACTAAAATAAAGTCAATTTTTTCCGCGAATTTGAATCTCGGAACGTTATAAGGACGCCGCAATAATGCACTCGTAAATTAAACTAATGTGCAGCTTTTAAGTTATGCAATTACTATGGTGCAATAAGAGCCAAAATGCCTAAGCAAAGATTAGTTAGTGTGCATTCAACTTTCATTAAGACTGCGACAACCTGTTATAAAAAAAATTCAATTTTTTTTAAAGCCGAAGTTTAGTATTGTTTGTTTTTGCATCAACACATCTTACTTAATAACTGATCAGGTTATACGCATTCATGATAATTTCTCAAATGGGGTGTGGATGAGGAAGGAAGCATTTAAGAGATAATCTACCCAAACTTGCGCGGAAGGAGAATAGAAAACTATTTAGGAAAAAACAGCCTCGGTACACCCTACCGGGATTTGAACCCCAATCTCTCCATCATCAAGCCAGTATAACATGACAGTGAAGCCTTAGAGTTTAGACCATTTGGCCATTAAATATGGTTGAAATTTAATAATTCTTGGAGATTGGAATTCAATTGTGGTAGAAGGAGAAGATGATAAAATTGTAGGCAAATACGGGTTTGGAAGAAGATATGTTATGGGAGAGAGTGATAGAATTCTGTACACAGCACAATATGACAAGAGCAAATACCTTGTTTCAGAATCACAAAAAGAGAAGATACATGGATATATATATATATATATATATATATATATATATATATATATATATATATATATATATATACACACACACACAAAAAAAAAAA
>CABFOW010004808.1:40611-50910 GCA_902141385.1 Timema californicum | reverse complement strand
GTACTCATTGAAGAAAAATGAGACCTGGACCCTTACTGAGCTGCCATCCGGTAAACGAGCTATCAACTGTAAGTGGGTCTTCCAGATGAAGCAGGATGAAAAGGGACAGCTTGACAGGTACAAGGCAAGGTTGGTGGTGAAGAGCTGCGCACAGAAGAAAGGGTATGACTACAATGAAACGTACTCACCTGTAGCCCATTTAACCTCTGTCAGAACCCTGCTTGCAACCATAAACAAAGAAGATTTAATTGCCTTCCAGTTGGACGTGAAAAATTCATTCCTTCATGGAGACCTTTCTGAAAAGGTGTATATGAAGCAGCCATCTGGCCTTGTAACTGACAGCAACCTTGTTTGTAAGTTACACAAGACCCTCTATGGATTGAAGCAGGCACCACGGGAATGGAATGCTAAACTTGACAAATTTGTGAATTCTCTTGGATTCAAGCAGTCTGAAAACGAAAAATGTATATACTTCGACTTCAGCAACAGCAAAAAAACTTACATTTTGGTTTACGTAGATTATATAATTTTGGTGGGGAACAATCTGCAGAAGTTAAATGACATCAAAACATATATTATGTCAGAATTTGAGATGAAGGATCTTAGAGGTTTGCACAAATTTCTAGGTATAAAAATTGATCAGAAAACTGATGGTATGTCCCTTAGCCAAACAACCTACTTGAAGAAAGTTCTCAAGAAATTTGGTATGGAACAATACAAACTGGTCAAGACAATGATGGAGGCAAAACCACCTGAAATAACTACATCAGAGTGCATAATAAAAAAAACTTACCGTGAGCTTGTTGGTAGTTTGATGCATGTGATGCTCTGCACTCTCCCTGATCTGAGCTTATCATTGAATTTCTACAGCAGGTATCATAGCAATGCAACAGAATCTTACTGGATTGAACTCAAACGAATACTACGATACATTCAAGGAACACTTGAAGTTGGTCTCTTCTTTCCGAAGAACTGTGATGTCACCTTACGGGCTTACGTTTACGCGGACTGGGCCAATGACAGCAATGATCATCAATCTACATGTGGGTACTTATTCCAAGTATATGGTGCCACTGTTGGTTGGACTACATGTAAGCAGACTACAGTCGCCCTTAGCTCGATGGAGTCAAAGTTTGTCTCCCTGTCAACCTACTCTCGTTGAGAAGACTGATCCAGGACTTCGGGATCACTCTAGAACCCAGCAAGGTGTATGAGGACAACCAGTCTTGCATAAGATGTTTGGATAAATGTGAACATCGAATATTAAAGCATATTGATGTCAAATACAACTTTAATCGTGATTTGTATCTAAGTGGTGTTATTGATGTGATTTATTTGGAGACAAATGAACAATGTGCTGACATGCTGACAAAGAGTTTGGTTGGAAACAAATTTGAGAACTTTCGTAATTATATTGGTTTAATCAAATGCTGATTCATTGGAGTTTATTTGTATGTATTTAAGGGTACATATAGAACATTTTGCCTAATTTTGTGGTTGTAGTAGAATTGAGGAGGAGTGTTAAAATATTCAATCCTATGCAGGGATATTCTAGTTTAGGTTGGTACCACCGTTAAACATGTTGTTCATTTTTTTTAGCTAATCTGTGTTAATGCCTATGAACTTGTGTAACATTTGAGTCATCTTCTTAGTTATAGCATGTATTGTTAAGTCTAAAACCGGTTAATTATTTCTAAAAACTTGTTTACTCTGACTATATTTGTAGACATCTAACAAGGAAGTCAATGTTTGGTATCGGTGGTGAACGGACGTGTGTTGCTGTTATATCAGAGACTGTGACGCCTGTTAATGTTAATACATACCGTAGGTTTTGGTGATGAGTGCGATGTCGATTCGGCTATGAAAGAACTACATTCAAACAGTCGACAATATTCTCAAACTAGTACCACATGGTAGGTTTAATATCGGAACGTTCATGAACACCATTTGATAACCTAATTATGAAGAAAGCTAGATCTAGTGCGGGGATTTTTGCTGTAAAACCAACGGGACAGGCGTCAGTCAAAGTTCCCAAAGTTGCTAATGCCAAGGAGAGTCAAATTGGAACAGTTGTTTCAGATTATAGTATAGCAGTCTAGATAGAAGATGTATTTTTATCTTCTAAACCAGGGCAGTACAAAATTACATTTTCAAATACATTGTGACTAAACATTCATAATCCACATCTAATTAAAATAGGAAAGGGCTTAATTCCTAAGCATAAAAGTGTAACGAGTATTGCTGCGTCAGGGTAAAATCAAATTGTTGTTGAATTGCTATGTGTGTTAATCTAAAAAATTGACTTTGATGCGTGTATTTTCTTTTGTTTTCTTTTACTGCCTATTATATTACTAACCTCCACACAAATGTAGGTGCTTTTCCTCTAAATTCTTCCTTCATCATTCTTATACAATTGGTGTATTTTAATGTGAATAACATAACGGGCTGAAAAAATAAACAAAAGAAAATACACGCATCAAAATCAAGTTTTGGGATTAAATATAAAGGTGTTCCTTGATCCTATAGTCAATAAGAGATATCTGAAATTATTTCAGATAAGGATACCTGTAGTTCACTTTTCTCTGCTATACCGTTTTTAGATTCTTAATATGCTGTACTTGGTGAGAGTAATATTAACACAGTTTTGATTTAATCACTATTTATTTAAATGACTTAATAGTAACAATTTGTTCTTATTAGTAGACTAGTGACAAGCTTAATGCATACTAATTCTAAGCTAAACATAACACTATGTAAAACAGCAAGTAGTATACTACCAATCCCATGGAAATGTTTTCAGCTTTGTTGATACTCAAACCTTAGATCCTTAAGTCACACATATGACCACTGCTAAAGATAAAGTGTATGACAAAACTAATTGTATGGAAGGACACTATTCATAAAGACTAATGACAGATTTATGTTATAGCAATGTAGTCAGTAGCAAAGATAGTTGAGCTGTCACTTGCCTCTAAGAGTTGTCCCTACCAGAAAATTACTTGTGCCCCTTTATGGCTGGTTGACATATTGAACCAGGAAAAGACCTACTAGAAGGTACCTTTAAAACTGTAAATATTATTTCCCCAAGTCAATCAATCACTTGTAACTTGTGACACTTGAACTGGTGATCAACCATGTCCTATTATTTATTGTAATGGTTCTTGTGAACATCTATAAAGTGTTTTGTCGTTCAATGGTTGGTAGCTGTGTCTGGCTAGTAATTTGTATGGATGATACGTGATCACTTTTAACGTCAGTTCAGAAGTCATAATGGCTACTCGTTGTTCTGTTTTGTGGTCGCCATAAAACTAGCAACAGGTTATGGGTCCAGGCACATATAAATATGTTGCGTGCTTGAAGTGAAAGTTGCTGGAAAGACGAAATAATGGTCGCGGGATGCTAAAAATGATACATTCGGAAGTTAGGTAGAATACATTCGGAGTGAGACTAACGTTAAGTCTCTCCCTAAATTTGTATTCATTTATTTACGATGTGGTCAGAGGCCCCTAAGTCCATGGGTGTCCAAGTACAGTATTCTTGATACACAAATGTTCTTTTTTAGGTCCACGCACACTTTATATTCTAAAAAACAACCACCCAAGGTTGTCATGCTATCGAGTTTATTTAGATTAAAATTGTGTCTGGAACACAGCTTGTCGTTTTTAAGAGACATGTATTTAATTAAATATATATTAAATATATTGTCATATTGTGGCAATTTGGTATTATATAAACAAGGATACTTAGAATAATTTTCTGCCAACAACAGAATCACATCCGATGACAATGTTGGCGTCATTTATACAATTTCTCTACACATAGTCACAGCGCGCATTTATCGGTCGAATTACACAGACTAGTGTCGGAACTAGTACGAAAATAGCGATTGTTTTATCCCCATAGCAAGTGTGGTAGCCAGTACCAAGTAGTAGAACCAGTATACTTTTTCTGATCCACACGACGCTAGATGATGAAATGCTAGATAGTGCTAGCCAATACACTGGATTTTAAATACGAGCTAGTGTCGTGCGATACAGGTATTTAAGGAAACAGTTTTTGACCTTAAGGTTCTGTTGATTTTTTTTTACAAAGATGCTATGACAAAAATTATTGCTGATGCCAGTTCAGTGGGTTTAGGTGCGGTCCTAGGTCAAATACAGAGAGAAGGGCCCAAGATTGACTGGTATGCGAGCCGAATGCTGATGGAAGTTGATAGGGGGTGCAGCTCACAAACAGAGACGGAACCTCTGACTCTGGTGTGGGCTTATGAAAATTTTCACTGGTATGTGTTTGGAAAAGTATTTGAATTGAAATCAGATCATGATCCTCTACAAATAAAACTGGAAGCAAATCCAGGCCAAACGCGAGACAGTAACGTTGGGTGTTAATACTGTTACCATATACATTTAAAATGATTTACTAATCCAGGATATCAAATGTAACAGACCAACAATCAATAATTCTATACGTAAACAGGAAGATGTAAAGGGAAGAAGTTGAAATAAAGATGGTGGTTTGAAGGCTAACAAAATTGGCCATCCCAATGGCAATGACTCTAGAGGATGTTCAAAAGGCATCTGGTGGTGATGATGAGATTAAACAATTAATAATTAAAAGTATTTAAACTAATTTGTGGGATAAAGATCAACGAAAACATGAACTTATACAATGTTAGCTATGTGTTGTATATAACATAGTATTAAGAGAAACTCTAATTGTTTTACCAAAGATTCTTAAAAAAAAAAGAGCATTTGAATTAGCATATGAAGGGCACATAGGAATAGTAGTAATGAAGCAATGGTTAAGATTCAAATTATGGTGACAAGAGATGGATAAAGAGGTGGAAGGCTGGTGTAAATCGTGCCATGGGTGTCAATTGTTTGGAAGACCGGATCCACCAGAACTAATGTATAGAACAGAACTGCCTTCCAAGTCATGGGATGTTTTTGGTGTAGATTTTCTTAGCCCATTACCCACTGGAAAATTTTTCTTGCTGTCGTAGAATACTAGTCTTTTTTTAAAGTTAAAATAATGAAGATGATTACGGGGGAAAAATTAACAGAAAAACTTAATACTATGTTCCTTAGGTATGGCTTTCTAAAGAAGTTGATAAGTTTATTGAGAAGAATTTCAAGGTTTTTTTTATGTTGAATCTGGGTATCCAACATCATCATACTACTCACCTCTGGCCCCAAGCAAACGGGGAGGTTGAAAGACGAAACAGGTCAGTTCTTAAACATCTTCGCATTTCTCAAGGAATGGGTAAATCCAGGAAAGAAGAGCTGAATAATTACCCCCTCCCTCCCCCCACACAACTCCACGTAGATTTACAGGAATATTAATAACTACTAATTTCTCATACTGTAATTCCTGTAAGATCTACCAATCCCAACACCAAAAAAATACAATTTTTATTTCTTTTTCTTGAAACATAATCTTCTTCCTGATTCTCAGAATAATAATAGCTCCATGGTGTCAGCCCACAATTGGGCCATACCAACCTAGCAGACACCGTCTGAGAACGTCAATAGTGCCAACTTCTGTGGCCAGAGGGTGTCACGTGGCCAGCAAAATGAGCCTTCCAGCCATTAATTTCAGTTTTCTAAACAGGATATGCTACTTACTTCATTAAAATAGCACCTCGTTTGTTCTCAGAGGCTGACGTTAACTTAATCCAGACCTACAGCTTCAATGAAAATCTGGAAGAACTTCTAGATCTCAAGCCAAGAACTCAAGCCACTATGCCAAAGAGGCGATTTCTTTGAATGGTATCGTCAGTAATTTATTTTATTGTAAAGCACTTTAATTTAGTTTACGTTATACATGTTAAAATTATATTTTTAGGAATGGTGAATGTATTGAAGATATTCTTTATTTAGTCCTTACCTTATTATTTATTGACTCAATTAACAACTTAACTCAGTAAAAAATTGGTTAATATAAGCGTGAAAACATTGTTTTAAAATTCTGTAGTCAAAATCATTAAATTATTACTATATTAAAAATATTTTTTTTGTTTCTTTACATAATCTACTATATCGTAAAGCGTTATTGTCATTTAATAATTAATTTAAACTTGCCACGTAGGCTATTTGAAAAGAAACTAAACAAGTTTATCTGCACCATACACATACTACAGAAAAATTAGTGCAAATTGTGTTCTAGTATTTTGTATTTTAAATAACTATGCATTCTGATCTAAGATTTTGACTGATGAATTATTGCTACCAGCAATTGCATTAATATTAACTCTATCGTCTTTTAATAATGTAAGCGGCGTATTTACTTAAATTTGGTTTTCTTTAGTTCTTGATTGTAAATCAATATTGCCATTTCGATCTAAAACGCTTCAAGATATAATATTTTGAGTGGATAGACACCTTAGAGTTTAATTAGCATGGTTTGGGTTTCTAATATTTCAGGGATACCAAATGGAAAATTCGATAGAGGACTCAAGACGCCATTTAATATACTCTGGAATAGTTCTTAATGAGACGCATTTTTCCAATTATTTTTAATCTTGCCTTATTATGTGTTCACGATCAACTTTACGTCTACGTAACTTTCATGTAAGTATTTTTTTATATTCTTGAATAACGCACAATTAATATTGAATACTAAGCTATGCGTAGAAAAAAGTGCGTAAGAAGTTCAAACATTTTCAATTTTGGCATTCCTAATCTGTACATAGTGGATTGTAAATAATGAACAACACATTAAGTTGATTTAATTTAATTTTCTAAGCATTGTGCATGGATTTCATCTTAACTTAGCTTCTGTGTTCATTTTAAAATGCCTTATGTTAGCCATAATAATTGTTATTAAAGAATTTTATTGTCTTAACGCTGGACTTATCTACACCCACATCACAATACTAATAGTAAATAGTGCATAATGTACAGTGCACGAATCATAATCAAACTATAGTCTATATGTGCCAGTACTGGTAGCTCAACTCATGAAGACATCTTAAGTTCTTACTGGGAAAATCTAAACGGCATCATGTTTACGGCAATTAAATACTAGAAAATCATAAAACATAACTCACTATTTCTTGTAAACTAATTGGACAATCACTGTAGTTTTTTAAAGCATTTTCTATAAAAACCTTAAAAACATGAGGCTATTATTAAATTTCCCATATTCCAATTGGTTTGCTTTGAAAAAATTGTTTTCTAATAAAAATACTATAATGAGGTTTTTAGTGCAGATATATTTTCACTCATCGTAAAAGTTTTTTTCCTAATTGATATAGATAGTTAGTATGAGTGTAGGAAATGATCATCATGAACTGAATTTTATTTTGATATAAGACTCATTCCTCTAACACCAATACTTTCCACGGTTTGATGTGTTTTGTTCCGAGCTCTTCACGCGCGCCAGATTTTAGATAAACTGAAACTTGTAGTTTACGAGAAACGGTGAGTTATATTTTAGGATTTTCGAGTATTTGATCGCAGCAAACATGATGCCACTCAGATTTTCCCTGCAAGAACTTAAAAATGTGGCTGTCTTGCACAGTCGTGTCGAGAATTCAAATATTGTCTGCACTGTACACGATGACGATAAGAATGGTGTAATGTACATAATTCACAATCAGTTATGCGTTATGCATGCATATTAATCCGGCCTAATGGGAAGACAACTTTGTGAAGAACCAAACGTAGATACAGACGATCCGATCTGTTTGGTCCAACAGTCAGCCCGACCAAATCAGGTATTACCTACACACGACCTGACTTAGTGTCCGATTTCATCAGTTTTTTTTTCTGTAAGAGACACACGCTTCATGCCTCCTATATTATCCAAACACCAAAAAGTTGGGATCACGTTAATAGCTTCGTTAGGGATTAATTCTAGAAAAAGAAAACTGTGGGTCAAAAAATGACTAATTGAACGAAAAAAATTCAGTCATATGATATTACTAAAAGAACTGAATAGTGATGACTTTCGTAACTATTTGAGAATGGACTATGAAAGATTCAGTATATTATTAAATTTAGTGACTCCATTAATAACAAAACAAAATACAGTCATGAGAAATGCAGTTACTGCTGAAGAGCGCCTGGTTGCTACTCTAAGATACTTAGCAACAGGACGAGATTATGCAGATATAAAATACAGCACTGCCATTTCACCGCAGCTTTTATCAGAAATAATTCCAGAAACATGTGAGGCTATCTCTAAAGTACTGAAAAAATACATACAGGTAAGAAAAAAATATTTTAGAACAAAGAAAAAGTTGTATTAAATTATAATAAACTCGAATACAAATTATCATAAAACATTTATAAAGTTTATAGACTGCTTTAATAAAAACTAAAAAATATGTTTTCATTGCTAGAAATTATTAAAGTACATTTCTATCAATAAAAACTACAAATTATTTTCTCAATATTAGAAATTCTTGAAGTGCATTGTTATAACTTTCATATGTTCTATTTTGTAGCATGTTGTAAGAGCTTGATGTTTGATGAATGGTTTCTTGGTTAGTGTTTTGGATTGAATCATTTGGTGTTGGCATGGTAGCTATATTGGGTACCAGTGTAGATGAAGAATGTACCGGTGACTGATTTTGTGAAATGACAGGAGAGTTATAGCTATGGTAACTGACAGATGATGAAGGTTATGGTGTAGGTACGGGATAGTAATAGCCAGAGCTGTTCTGTGTTATTGAAGACTTTAGAGAGAATTTGTCTAATTTCCCATTAAAAAAAACTACTTCTGAAATCAATTTTTCCGCTATGCAGCGTTGTATTTTGGTCATTTATTTTAGCTGTAGTCCCATTGCCCGCCCGTAGCACTCAGCTGGGTCATCTTCGGTAGAGAGCAAATTCTGGGCACTTTCAATTAATTGTTCCTGCTTTTTCATCAAATTTGTAGCGCGCCATTTACTAGCAGGTTGTCGACATATCTTGGTGTTTCAGATACCTGCAACAGAAAATGGATGGATAAAAACAGCAAAACAATTCGAAACAATATGGCAGTTTAATACTTGTGTTGGTGCTATGGATGGCAAACATGTTTTAATTAATAAACCACCAGGAAGTGGATCGGTATTTTATAACTACAAGGGAACATTCAGCACAGTTTTATTTTCAGTTGTCAATGCTAATTATGAGTTTATATATATGTCCACACAAGTATAAATGGAAGTGTTTCTGATGGTGGAGTGCTGAAACATACAACATTCTATGAAAAACTAACGTCGGATGAATTGAAATTGCCAGGTTCATCTTTTTCGCCTGGTACAAATACTTTAGCCCCTTATGTTTTCTTAGGTGATAGTGCATTTGGAATAAGTAGACATCTTTTGAAACCATTTCCACAAAAAATATATATATATTTCATGTAAATAGAATTTTCAACTATAGACTATCACGGGCAAGAAGAGAAGCGGAGAATGTTTCCGGTATTTTGTCATCACGTCCGAATATTCCAGAAACCAATATTGCTAGACATTAAAAACGTTGATGTGATTGTTTTGGCCAGCTGTTCCCTGCATAACTATATGAGGAAAAAATAGAATAATTATATAACCAATAATTGTGTAGACTACGAATATATCGAAAACCAAACATTCCGTGAAGGTGACTGGGGCCAGGGAAATATGTTTTTAGATCTTGGTAGAAATAACCAAAGACAACATACAGATGATGGCAAAAATGTTCGGAATATGTTTACTGAATATTTTAATGGTGCGGGCAGTGTACATTTTCAAGAGAGAATGATAAATGTATCGGGTGATTATAATATGTAGGTACCTATAAACGCTTAAACATTTACACACCGTACCTCATTTTCATCATCAATAGTGATAATAGTGTCGACTACACTTCTATTTACTGCATCTTTGTCATCTAAAAATGTTAGGTATTCAAAATACCATAAGGTGGGTACATATAGATCTCCCCCACCAGCTCCTGTGCTTTTACTTTGTTGCATCTGAAATGAACATGGAACAATATTTTTGTTTGTAGTTATTATTATTTACATGCTTATTTTTACAGTTGTTTTTATATTTAGTTAAGTTATATTAAAGTTTGGTAAATTAAATCCTATACTATGAAAAAATTTAATTACCTATAAATTATTTACTTACTTTTTTCAACTCTCTTTTATAGGCACTTCTCATATTTTCAATTTTTTTCTTCACTGTTGCGATACTTGAATCTTTTTCTATTTTTTTTAACTTTTCCAGTAGGATCTGGAGGGCTTGATTTCTCGCATCTCTATTACTGTACAATTTACACGAGCTATCCCATAGGCACGTCAAATCTTTATATAGTTCTAAAAACT
>CABFOW010004808.1:11838-39878 GCA_902141385.1 Timema californicum | reverse complement strand
GTTCTTAAATTTCCCTAGGAAACATAGTTTTTTTTTTTTTTTCAAATTGCGAAACTAAATTGCATGATGGGAAATGATATAAGAACCAATCGGAGAAGGAGAACCCATGAGAGAAGCCATAAGTGAGGCAGAAAATGGACTACTTCTTCAACACATAAAGAAATCATTATATCATTATCTCAGAGGAATGAATACTTTGATATTGTTATAAAGTTGAATACCTTCTCAAGTTGAAATTGGTATTGGCTTCTTATTGTAGGATAAGGTAAGGTCAGTTTAAAGTTCACAAATTGAACTTAGAAAACAAGTGCATCCTTTTCGCCGGTCTGGTAAAGTTTCGTGTGTTTAAAGAGGTCATTTCTTTGTTGTATATTTTTCAGACATGTGAAGACTTCAGTTTTATTAATTTTGTGTTGTGTTGAAAGTAAACTCGTAATTTAGTTCGACCGCGTTGTAATCAAAAGTTATGACTATGATATTCAAGGAAGATAGTTGTAAACTGTCTAGTGTTTCTTCATTTTCTCTGTGGAATGCTGGTAACACCAATATACCAGTCCACAATGGAGCGTTTGCTTCTGAAATAAGGTAAGACTGTATATCTTTGCAGAGTCACAGAAAAGGACACAGAAGTCCCAATTTTCGTAAAGAAGATAGCTTAACCAAAGTTCTCTTTATTAAAATTACTTAAAGCTGATTCTTAAATATAATACAAGAACTGTGAATCTTGTAGACCTTGTTAACCTTGTCAATTTAAGATTTAATTTAGCCTATTGTAATTGTAGACTTTGTTAACCTTGTCAATTAAGATTTAATGTAGCCTATTGTATTGTCATTAAAATTGCCACTGTATAGGTTTTATTTATTTGAAATTTTACTTTTTAGTAAATTGGTAATTAGTCTTAAGTATCAAAATCTACCACACCATTGGTGATGATTGGTAGTCATTTTCCATCTTGATTGCTTAAAGCCTCTTGTTGCCCTCAAAATGGCTAATGCCCAGTCTACAACTTGTCGTACTGCCTGCGTGTCGGAATCACACTCCTAGTTAGTTATCTTCTGTGTACAATAGCCCATGCAAGCGCAGTCACATGTTGGAATTGCTTGTCGGAAGGAGGTTAACACTGTCCATCTCGTGTGTTTATGCAGGCTAGTTGCGTTCAGCCTATCAGAAACAAATATGGTTAGACTTAAGTTACTGTATAAATAAAACTAATTGTTATTTGGTTAAAGCTTGTATACATAGTACACCTCTTGTCGGGAGTTTTAACAGTAACATGTCGGCTGTCATGTCGTATTGTAGTTTTTTACTACAAAAGGGATTGTCTACAATGAAATGTCGCACACATAATTTCAACCAATAGGAACTAAGAAAACATAAGCAATCAAAAAATAATAAATATACTAGACTGTTACAGTTTATACAACTTTTTTTTTTCTGCCATAAAATAAGAAAATAATTACTGACACCCTCAATAAGTGAATCGTCAAAATCCATTTTACACCAGTGTTTAACGATGCAAGTCAGCAAAAGACCGGCAAAAAGCATACATTAGCATGGATTGTGAGTTCATTATCATAGTCATGATATTAATACTTACAAATAATTAAAACATTTTAAAACAAAAATTGTTTTAAATTAAAAAAATGTAGTATATGGCTACTATCTTAGATTAAATAGATAATGTTTAACAGATTTTATGCAGACAAGCCATTAAGGACAAACATTTATAGTAATGATAGTATGTAATAAATATTGAATTTTTAAATGTCTAATAATAAAATTATATAGTTATTTAACCTTTTAATTTGTAGGATTATTTCATATTTGAAAACTTTAATAGGCTATGATTTTGATTTTTGTAATCACAGTCTATGATGTTTATAATTTGTAGTTTAATTATCCCCATTTACTTGATTCTTCCTGGTGTGGTGTGTTTACAAATATTTATATTTTAAAATTGATTTTGATAGTAGGTAGGGCCTACTCTAATTTCGTCACATTTGTGTTAATATTAAATTAGGGACTAAATTAAATATGTATTCAGATTACCTGCGTTAATTTAAATATTAAATAATTCTTAAATCCCTAGTCTCTAGCCTTAATGTTGACAGGTTTAAAACTTTACAAACTTTCTCAGTTTTTATAATCAAGCTTTAAATATGTGCACGAAAGGAGACTGGGCTTGAATGTTCGGTATTTCATATTTAGTGCATATTAAACAATAATTAAGCTTGAATCATGTTTCACAAAAACTATCTGTTTGAATAACATTGTAGACTGTCCATTTTATTGGGGGAAACTAAGTATAACGCATCTTACAAGTAAACTTAGGATTGTGATTTTTGACAAGTGGGTGAGACAGGACATTACTAGGGTTAGATTGTAAATCACATTCTACTATTATTACACATATCGATATAGCGGTGCTCGGAGGGTTTGCAGTTGGGTGAAGTCATCCAAAGAGTCATCATTCAGGAAATGTTAAGCACATTCACTTTCCTCCATACACGGCCTTCACAACTAAATTTCAAAGAATAAAGGAAAATAACGAATCGGTATTGAAAAAAAAATTAAAGTGGCTTTGTTGGAACTATACTTAAAATTATACTTTTCATTTTCACCCCGTGTGGTGTCTAATTTCCCCCATTTCACGAATTCACACTCACCCCAGGCAAGTTGAGTGCAACAGTACCCAAACTATAAATATGACAGTCTGAGGACTACAGTAGCCCCATGGCTTCTTTGGTGCTGACTGACAGCTTTAAAAAGTTACCAGACCAAATTATGTATCCCTACACCAAACCAGATGATCTGAAAAAACATGTGTTTAGCAGCTGTCAATTTTGACGGTCAAAATTTAGGTATATACTTAAATTTTGACTGTCAGCTGTGAGCTGTCAGTCAGCACCAAAGAAGCCATGGGGCTACTGCACCTTCATGCATCTTTTAAAATAAAAAAAACTTGAATATCTTCTCCCGACACAAGCGAGAACAAAAGTTGTCGAACTACCTCATGAAAGTTTTTGGACTCAAAAATTAATTCTATCAAACTTCTCCTTATCCTAAAGAAAAGTACCTATATCACTTCTGCTATAGCATGTGAAACTATAGTTAAGTGGCACAGACATTTTTTGAAATATTTTTTCTAGCTTTAAAACTAGGCCTATGTTTTGTTACTGTATCACTTTCATCCCAAGTTTGACTCGTATCCCTCAAATTCAATAATGAAACTTGGTGGTACACATAATGCAATTACATCTTCACCATTTTAATACAGAATTATGGGTGTAGTGCAAAGCATCATGGGATGAGGTAATTCATCCATTGCACAGGATCACAGGAAAGTTACACGTCATCAATATTTAGATTTCGTAAGTGATTTGGGCGATGTGTTGAGTTTTGTTTGGCTGTAGTATTTATTGGAAGTGTCGAAAATGTCTAAATCTTTGTGCCGATCGATTCCACGTACCCTCATGTGCATAATGCAATGAATAAAATAACTAAACATTATACCCTAACAAATAGAAAGCCTAAAATGGGTTGAATAAAGCAGATATTCCTTTTAAAAAATTCTGTCACTTAGCCTAATGATAAATTATATATTTTTATTTTTAATCATACCTGAACCAGGGTTGCCACGCACCTGGAAAACAGGGAAAACCGGGAAAAGACAGGGAATTTGTTTGTGTCTGGAAAAAACCGGGAAAACACAGGGAATTTCACCAAAAAGCTAGAATTTACTGGAATTTGTTAGTGAAATTGGGCAATACAGTGCTTGCAAGCTTAAACTAGTAGGAATAATATAGACTAAAATTTGTAACTGGAGAACTGGGCAGTCTGATTGGAACACGTCTCATATTATGACTATGCTTACCGGCACCTCATCAGCTTGAGATAAGTCCTGAGTGCAACTGAGACGACTCGTTTTCGTTCGGCAAATGCCGCGCCTTTTCGGCTTCCTCCACTCACCCCCGCTAATAAAGTTTACTCCTTAGTACATAAGCAATAATTAAGATTGGTTAACATGTTTTCTAAACAAAGTAATACATTTTTATAAAAAAAAATTAGATACCACATTTAAACTCAAAATCGTATTTTTGGTATTTCCTTTTTTTTTCATTCCATTTAGGGTAGACAAAAAATATAACTAATTTTTTCTTCTAGAATTTTTTTCATTAATTTCTCATACTTTTTCCAAATAATTCTTAAACATGTGTTTCTCTTGCACAATAAAACATGCTTCCAATGACAACTACCACTCTTCACTTTTAAATTTTCTTTAAAACAAAACTAAATGCCTCTATAATTATATTTATAATATCTATTAGGTGTCTGGAAAAATTAAAATTTCCTCTGGAAAACCTGGAAAACACAGGGAATTTGGTAATAAGAAAATAGTGGCAACCCTGCCTGAACCCAACAAAAGCATATTTTCAATGATGACAAAATACTATGCTAATATAATTATATATTGTTTAAAATATTTAAGAAGATTCACTTAATTCACAAAATAACTTTTTTTTAATCAGCCCTTTTTACTAAATCTATTATGGCTATTCACATGTATGATAAAATTACTCTAATGGGGTAGGGACGAGGAAGGAAACATCTTCGGTTGACTTGACCGGGACTTACCTAACCTTTCAAGCGTCAACAACGTATTTTTAATTAAACACTTAACTTCTTAAATATGTTGCATTATATTTACAACCACACTCACGGTTCAATAGATTCATGTTCATTCATTAGGTTATCTTGGTTTTTCTCACAAAATATTTTAATAACATCTAATCAATTTAAAAAAAAAATCAAATTACACATGACTTGCTAAGTTAAATTTGGTTAGGATTGTTTTTGTTATAACCACTATGCTCCAAAATAAACTTATAAGTTACTGCCCGCCTCTGTGGCGTAGTTGGCTAACGCGCTTGTCATGTTGAACTCTACTGCTGAGGACGGGTAGATCGAGGTTCGAATCTCGGTTGGGTGAGCTGGGGTTGGTTTTTCCTAAATGGTTTTCCACTCTCCCTCCACGCAAATGCGGGCTCACTTCCTTTAATTCAACCTTCCCAATTTCTAATCCATTAGAGTAATTAGTACTTAAAGCGTATAACCCGAACGGGTAGTAAGACGCTGTGCTAAATATTATTATTATTATTATTATTATTATTATTATAAGTTACTCATCAAGATATCTCAAACACAATTGTCAATTGAGATAGTTTTTTTTATCGGGTTGTTTCATCAGAATATGTACAAAGCTCACCTTTGGTGCACATCATTTTAAAAGCTAGGTTTGTATAGTAATAATTAGGTTAGGGCTAGTATATTTGTGCCGTCGTCATCTATGGATGTGTCAATTTGGTTTAGTTCGGATGAATTCTTTCATGAGGCTACATCATGTAGGCTAGATTTCTAGCAGATTCAAGAGTTCTTTAAACAAAATATAAATATAATTAAGTCTCATATTTAAGATTTGGATTTTCTGTGAAAAAAGGGTGAAATGGGGTTATTACATAGATTATAGCTGCGTGTTTGTTAAAACAGTAATTCTTTGGCAGTAACTTAATCGTTAAGGTATTAATGCTCAAAATTTGACCGATTTATATACCATTTATTAGGTCGGCTACTTTGTTATGTTGCAAATACATTTTTATATCATTAATTAACTCACCATAATATTCTGTTTGTAAAAATAATAATAGAATATATTTTTGTCATAAAAACATGAAAAATTAAATAAAACTAAACAAAAAAACCCATTAAAATAATATAATAAAAAGACTCACTAGTGAACCTAAGTAACCTTTTGTCTCTAATGTGCAACACATAGGCTTGTCATACCTAATTTTGGCTATAATGTGCAAAACACATAGGCTTGTCATACCTAATTTTGGCTATAATGTGCAACACACATAGGCTTGTCATACCTAATTTTGGCTATAATGTGCAACACACATAGGCTTGTCATACCTAATTTTGGCTATAATGTGCAACACACATAGGCTTGCTATACCTAATTTTGGCTATAATGTGCAACACACATAGGCTTGCTATACCTAATTTTATTGCAATTAAAGTATTTTAAAATCCCATATCATTCACTTTAGTACCTATCCCTATGTCTAAAAATAATTAAATTATTAAAATAACATTTTAGAAAACATTCTAACACTTTAAATCTTGAGTAAGGAGTTGATAAATCTGAGTTAAGACTTAGATGTTTCATTCATAAATTAAAGAAATTGTTATTATAAAGCTATGTTGTTTTAAGTATGAATAGTTGAAAAAGTAGTATGATGCTGAAATACACTTGACAAATTTAATCCTAAAAAACCACGTAACAAATTTCTGAAAATGTAAAAGGACTTCATTGTCTCATATTTACAAATGAGTCAATAAATAGTCAGACTAACATTGTGTAAAACATTAAAATATACAATACAAACATAAAATGAACGAGTAAAACTTATTAAAAACAATTACATTAACATCTGCTTGTCAAATCAAGTTTTTTGAATAATGATGCGATATAAATAAGTTTAAAAGGTTAAACCAAAGTGGTTGAAAAAGTTAAGTTAAATTAAAATCAACTAATTTACCATATTAGAAAAAAATATGTAATATTATGGGAAGGCTTTTCATGAACGCTTATTTAGGGGGAGGGAGGACTCAAAAATCAAGGGAAAAGTCTAAAGTAATTTAAGGACTGCCCCCTAGATGTATCGCTAGGCTTACATGTACTTTAAAAAAAATCCTTCATTGAGACTTTGTTCTAAACAAGACTGGATTCTGAGTCTGAAGCAATTTTGGGTGGGATCTGGTTTTAAAATAAAAACTTATAATATTAAAACCATATTTTATACTTTTTATTATTTAGGACCAGCATTTTAAATTTGGATTGACAAATGTGTTAAATTATGGATTCACAATGCTAAAGAAGCTTTCCATAAAGTAATTTCTATTGGAGCATTTTATTTACCAGAGTCAATTTGTTATTACAAATTAATATACACGAGACATTTATGATAGTTGGAAAATATAAAAATAATGAAGTCTTGAGTCAAGGCTTGGCATATCGACTCCTCAGCCCTGGTTGTACGTTAACACGCAAAGTAAATTTATTGTCTTCACATAATTCTATAATTCATTTGTAACGGCGACTCATTTCAACTAATATTAAAAAAAACAGTCGAAAAAAGGCATAGTAATACATATTGATGTTATGGAAATAATATGTCAACCTAGTTTATACATTAATTATTATAATACTTTCCCAATCTAGATTAACCTATCCTTTCATGTACCTATTAATACATTGATTTTTAATTGCTTTAATTAAAATTAACTACCAGTGTTAACTGTATTTTTAAAAGAAAATTGCTTACGGTACACATAATCTGATTATATCATAGTATTTTTAGTGTGTAAGTGTGGAATCACGAAGGATCGCGCATATGGTCACGGGAAAGTTACTGGTCATCCTCACAATTTACATTCAGAAAGTAATTTGGTCAATTTGTTATCAAGTTTTGTTTCATTATAATATTTATTACAAATTTTCAAAATATATAAATCTTGGTATCATTCGAATCTACATACACTTGTGTGTGTAGTAAGGTGAATAAATTATTAAAATATGGCACAATAACAAAGTAAAAGGGCCTCAAATGGGACAGATAGAGCGTACTATCACTCAAGCCTGGCCTTGGTTTTTATTTTTATAATTAAAGATTTGTTGATTTAAACTACAACCCCAGGACCACTACTTCTATGGGGTCAGTTCATGTCAAATCAACTAATCACTCAACCTGACCATTTTCTATTTAAATGAAATTTTTACAAATTATTCTTCCCTTAAAACTAACCACATATATATTTTTTAAAGATTTTTTGATGGTCCCGTTTTCAAGAAATCGATTTTTGAAATTTAAATTAAAGTAGATTTTTTCTCCCGCACCACATTTTTCAATTCTTATTAATTTCTGTTCTATTGCTGCTAGAATTATGATGCTTGGTTCATTTTTTCAATTTGAAATGGGCTTTAATTCGATATACAACTTGGCACACTTTTAACAAAAAAAAATTCTCTTTAGAAAAAATTGAAAAAATAATTGTAATAGTGTTTTTGGAAAATTTTGAAAAAAAAAAGATGTTATTTAACTATTAATTATCTATATAAACTGAAAATTTCAAAATGGGATCATGAGTTATGATGAAAATTGTAGTGCAAGTAACAAGATTTTCGGCCTGGCTTTAATGTTGTCTTAGGACGCCTCTCAAAAGATATAATACTTTTAAAAAAAAGTTTATCAGAGAAGAAATATCCTGAGGTAAAGTTAAAAAAAAGTTACTGAAGCTTTCAGAACAAAATTTTTGGATATAAGCCCAGGCAGTTCATCTGTAGAAACTTGCAATGCCAATACAGAAATTATAGCTCAGCTAAGGGAAAAATTAATTCCACCACAGACAAAAGCGTCAAGATGCAAATTTTAACAACTTTGCCTCAAAGTTGTACATTAAAGGAAATCAAAAATGAATTTTCTGTTTCAAATTTTATAGCGAGTAAAGCAAAAAGACTTGTCAAGGAAAAAGGTATAATGTCATCACCAAATCTGCGGCCAGGGAAAACGTTAGATCCAGACACTGTTTGCATTAGTAAAAGAATTTTATGAAAATGATGAAGTTAGCCGTCAAATGTCCGGAAAAAAAGATTATGTCTCGGTTAAAATAGATAGGAAACGAACTCATGTTCAAAAATGTTTGATTCTGAACCCTTTAAGAGAGGTTTATATATTGTTCAAAGACCGACATCCAGAGTGTAAAATAGGATTTACAAAGTTTAATGAGCTTTGTCCAAAGCATTGTGTCTTCGTTGGATCAAGTGGCATACATTTTGTATGCGTTTGTATGACACATTAAAATGCCTGAGAAGTCTGATGGAGGAATGCCAATAAAAACATATATTTAATATTATCTGTAGAGAGCGTGCTATTTTAGTGAATGTGATGATTGCTTTGAGCAAAATTGTATTGAGAATGTTACATTTCAACAATGGTTGCAGATAGAGAACAGGATAACACTAGAAACTATGACAAAACCAACTCAGGAATGTTGGACTCCTTATTTGAAAGTATTCCGCAACTACTGCGTCATTCATATATTGCAAAACAGCAGTCAACATATCTGAAGAACCTCAAGGAAAACCTCCCCCCAAATGAGTATTTAGTTGTATGTAACTTTGCAGAATATTATTCTTTTATATTGCAAGACTTTACAAGGCTCCATTGGAACAATGCACAAGCCACAATCCATCCTTTTGTTATCTCTGTATGTGGCATGAAACAGTAGCTGTACATCTCTTTCAAAAAGTAATGATTGCTTTCTTGAAGCAAACTTTCCCCACACCATCTGAAAAAATACATTATTTCTCAGATGGAGCTGCATCACAATATAAAAAGAAGTCCAACTTTCTCAACCTTGGCTTTCACGAAGAAGGCTTTGGCATAAAAGAAGGTTGGAATTTTTTTTTGCCTCCTCACTTGGCAAAAATGTCTGTGATGGCGTGGGAGAGACTGTTAAACTTGTTAGCAAATGACACTGTGCACTCGAGCCAGCAAATTCAGCTCAACCCGTGGCTGAAGGTGGAAGGGACATGGAAGCCAAGACGGCCAAAATTGTCATGACGGGAACCAAAGATGCTGACGCTTGTGTGCGCTACATCAAGTAGATAGCATGTTTGAAAATTATCAAAGATTTTATTTGTGTTAAATGATGAAGTACTATATTAAAAAATACAAATTGATTTTAGCCTTTTCAGTAACAAATATTTTACAGTAATTTTCATCTTTTGCCCACGATTCTTGCTTCATACTAATGTGGATGAATTTCTTCTAAGACAGCCTCTTCCTCTGTAACACTTGGATAGGCTATTTACTTGATCAGTGGTGCTGAGCACCATACTAGCAATAAAACAACTTGGCAACCATGTAAGGATGTACATCACATGCATCAAACCGCAACAGAGTACGCGCTGTTGCACAGGTATCGATAATATCGGTGTCAGTGAGATTCCATGTAATCTTATGGCCCTGTTGCACATGATGCCAACACGACATCATTATCGTGACGACTACCGACTTGTCGGAACCATGTCGGCGGCCCCCTCGATAAATACACCGATATCAGTGCGCAGAGCAGGGAGCCATTTTGTTTGCTCGCCACCATCAACAAAACTTCCTATGCCTCTCAAGCACCGATAGCGATATTGTCGGTGTGTGTGCAACAATCTACGCCGGTATCGGTGCTAACAACGATATCGGCGCCGACACCGATAATATCGGTACGTGTGTAACAGCACTACCGGTACAATAGCTGTAGCCATTAAAATTACTTCTATGCTAAATACAGAAGCAGATTTGTTATTCCAGATTGGTTTTGAGGACTTTATCAAATACTTTGTGATCAAAAAATGTAGGTGGCAACTTTTTAAATAGTAAATAAAGTTATAAGTAGGCAATGATAAGCACTAATTAGCATCCTTTGATGAGCATGTTGAAATGCTTAGTTTCATAATTGTTAGACAGCACCCGGATTAAATAATGTTTTGCTTCATTTAAATATTTCTATAGTATTTGAATATTTATTTCGAAAGAAATGTTCAATATTGATTTCTGTAGAAAGAGGATTTTCAAAACGGAAAAGTATGCGCTTGGCATAATCTTATTTGATCTTGTAATCTTTTGGTTGGTGACTGTTTTTAATAAATATTGCATTTGAATATTTCCCCCTTGGAGGATATAACTGATCTATTAAAAAAATGCGCGGAACAATGATGAAAATTTGTATATGTTTTTACTATTGCACTAGTTTTAAGTAATGGCTGGTATTTAGTGTTAAATAAATATAATTTTTTTTTAATACAACGGTGTGTTCCGGTGTGCTAGATTGCCTTGAAGAAAACCAAGTTTTCTAATGTCTCATTACACAGTTAGTCCTTATTGAGTCCTAATCAATGGAAAGACTAAGGAGACACTATCGGTGGGCTGTGCTTGGAACTATTCACTCCCATAAAGTTGCTATAAGTTTCTTGTTTCTTTCAAATATTTGTTTACGGTACCATTTAATACACTAGCACACAATCTGTTATATTATTTATACTAAAATGTAGTGTGTATGCACACCTTTTACAAAACTTGCATAAAATTGAGAAAAAAACATTTTAATAAATCACAAAACTAAATATTTATTAGTGAACCTGGAGTTATTCTGAAAATAGTTAGGGGTGCCATAATGCCCTTTAGCTGTGCCCACAAGAGAGTAACCATTGGAAGGGGTTTAGAAGGGAAACCTGACACACTAACCTTTTAGTCTCGTTTTCTTTCCAAGGTTGAAGTGAGACCATGTATATCCTACTCTTGTCAATTATTAAAGTATTTAAGACATTATTTAGTGGTTAGGCTTAGTTTAAACCATGATTTTCCTATAAATCGTGCATGAAAAGAGTGCAATATTTCAACATCTCAAGATATTTGGGAGTGGTAATTTAGACATCAATCTAGGTGTTTGTGAATAAATCAGTGTCAAAAGTACTTCTACGAACCAGAGGAACTTGTTAAAAACACTAAAATATTAATAAAAAAATTCGATTTAAATTCATCTCCTTGAGAGTACAAATTACCGTTATCTTAGTTTGGTTATCGACATTGTAACATTTAACATGAATAAACCCTTAAAAACATATCACCCCTCCTTAAAATTATAAGCTCGGTCGTTCATCCAATCACGGGGCTAAGTGAAGTCCTTGTTTGTACACATTCAAAAGTTTGTTACTTTATAGAAAAATAGTTCCATCTTACTCCTTGTATCGAGTCTCTAAAATGCTCTAAAATGTAATTTTAAACATTTATATTTTAGTCAATTTTTAACACGTTTCAACAGTTTTTGTTACACCTTGTAACTTTGTTTATGAATCAGCTTTAAAATTAAAATTAATTAGGAATAAAGTCACAGCAAAAATATTTTGAAAGCTTCAAACAATTAATTTAGACACGCAGTATCTATTGAGTTGTAATATTTGATCAAAGAAGAGTTTTTTATGTTTTAAAATTAATTATCTTTGTGTTTTAAAACTGTACACAATATTTCAGCTTCTTGAAAAACACTTTCAAAGAGAACATTACTGGTAGATAAGAAAATTTGTTATTTGCTGAAAAAATTCAAGAGTGTAATCTTTCAACACATTAATAATTACCAAGGAAAATTAAAAGCTAAAGTTGTCACCCTGACTCACAAATGATATTTCATTTGATAATATTTGCATCAGCGTAAGTATCAAATGGTTTATATAGTAAGGGCACTTTTGTTTTTTAACATAATTAATAATGATTAATCCACTCTATCAAACATTGTACATTTTATGATGATTTAATTTACATGTTGTGACCATTCACCATTCAAGGAATTGTACAGGAACTGTACAAAATGTAATGTTTTAAAATCACATTAAATTCAAATGATATAATATTCTAAATTTATAAATATAAAATAGAAATATATGTTGAATCAAAATTATAACTATTATGGGATTCTTTGCATTCAAATATTTAAATCTAGCTAATGGCAGCCTTGTTATTTATATACCTTTTTTCTTTTATTAACGCACAACGTTTCTTATACACCACCACAGTTTTTTTAAATGTAATTTATAATTTCAGGTTGATTGGTTACTCATCATGGACTCAGACAGTTCGTTGGATGGTGAGTTTGAGACAAAACAAGAAATCGCTGTTCAGTCCCGTAGAGACAGTACAACACATCAATATGACTCGTCGGGCGAGGAAGGTGAGGGTGAAGATGAAATTGAGAGCAACCAAGATGTCGTAAGCAATCGTGACAATACCAGCGATCACGAAGACAACTTGAGCTCACACATTGGTCCTTCGAGTCTCCATGGAGATCTGAGCAACGTTGATGAAACAAGCAACCAAGAAAATGCAAGTGGTGTCACAATAAGTGATGTGTCCTTTCAAGACAAAGTGATTCATCACAAGGAGACGAGCAATCATTCTTTGGACAGGGATGATCTCTCCAGGAGAGGGGGTTTAGTCAAATCTCCTGCCAGGGAGGATAGGGCACTGTCTGTATCTGTGGAGTCAAATGATGATGGTGAGCTATCCGATTCTAGCCATGACAGTGAAGGGAACAGTCACATATCTTCTGTCCTCTCAGTTAAATCTGTAACCGGGAGAAAAGTTGATGATGATGATGATGATGATGGAGAGCTGTTGGAGGAAGGAGAGCATGCCGAGGAAATGTCTGCGTCGCACAGGGATGGCGCTGTCAATGCCGCAAGACAGAACGCCATCGCCGGGCACGGAACGGACCTCTCTGACGTGTCTGATCTGGACAGTAATGACGGCAGAGACAGTATAGGCTGTGTATCGGACGAGGGGAAGAGGAAGAAGTCGGGGAGCAGCAAGCCGCCGCTGGCTCCTGCCGTGGAGGTGGAGCAGCTCGACTTTGAGGCGGAAGAGCAGCAGGATAAAGAGGAGAGAGAAGAAGGAGAATGTGATAGGAAGAGTGAGGATGAGGGGGAGATAAAAGGAGAAGATCTTGAAGAGGGTGAGGTAACAGATGATGAGGAGAACCGGCCTGAGGAGACAGAACCACGCCCCATTTGCAGGTTCTACAACCGTGGTCAGTGTACCTGGGGATCTAGCTGCAGGTAATTGTTCTATATTTCCCATAATCCCCTCCCTGTCTAGTGTAATTGTAGTTTACACCTGGTTCAACAAGTTTTACTGTCATTGACAAAATGTATTATCATACTTTCTCTTAAAAGTGGTGGCTGGTATCAAGTAGGATCGGATATTCCTCTAACTTAAATATGTAACTTGCAGCTCCATATCATCTCATGACATCCACACCTTTTATTATCGATAAATCTTTTTTTGTCAAGAATCTCTAAATTATTCAAATCCAACCAAATATATTTATTTGTTAGGCTTGCACTTTATTTTATATGTGTATCTAACAACAAATTAATGGTTATAAGAAACGTTTTGACAATTGGCACAGAAGTAGGCAAGAAACATATTCTAATTCTGAGGGAATTGCAATATACAAAGGCTGTCAAAAATAATTTCCTAGGTTATAGCTAAAAACAAAATTCACAAACTACATTGTTTCTAGCTACATTTTCATGAAATTTACTCTACAGATCTTTTAAATAGTAAATTGAATTCTATTTTAATGCCAAGCTTAAAAAAAATAAAGTTATTAATTCTTTTTTAATCAGGGATCACAGGCCTCGGGGACCTTACACTACTGACCTCACAAGCTTCCTCCATATTTTTCTATCTTGGGCCAATTTTCCTCAATCTCCGCCCCCCAGTCCTCAGATCCTTGGTGATGTCATATTTCCACCTGGTTATGGGGGTTTCGGGCGTGCCTTAGTTTCTGGTATCATTCTGGCTCATCTTCTGCACTACATTTGTCTGGTTACAATCACAAAAGTAAACTTGCTTTGCTCTTTATGAAATCTAGTTTCCTACTTAAGATGTTAAATAGATATCAACATTTAAAATAAAAACATTTTAGCATCATCGTGTTGCATCCTCTATTATCGTCATATCTTGAAAATATTTGAAAATGAATGCTAATTGGAACTGAATACTCTAAACCAGGCAATCTTGTAAGAAATATACACGGTCCTCTCAACTTGCAGATATATCACATTCTTTCATATAATTTTTGAGTGAACAGAATAACCCTGAGAGGTCATAATTGATTATTTTAGTGTTTTCCTCCTAGGGGCAATGTGTGTACTAAGAAAACGAGTCAGCGATATGCAAGTTCAAGTCTCTGACATTGACAGCAGATTCAAGCTTAGCTTTGTTTAAAAAGAGTTATCGTTGCTAGCTTCCTCTTTTTAGTGAAATGATTTGCTGCTCCTGTAGATTCTTTCAAAGTTTTGCATATCCTAAATATTCAATGATAGTGAGTTGTTGAAGGTGACATTTTTTAAAGCTGCTAAGAAACTATTTGCTAAATTCAAAACAAAGAAAAAGAATTAACCTCTAGCGATTCTGTCCGATTAGCAGCACACACTGTGACATGTCAATTCAAGCCCACTCTCGGCAGATGTAGAATTCTCATTTTCCCCTAACATTTTGCAGACAAATGAATCAAATGATATTATTGGCACAGTTCAACTAAACATTTCTGTGAAAATGAGCTCCCAACAATTTTAAAGCTGAGGAATTTTTGAAACTAATTCTTATAATATGAACAACTACAGTAGCAGATATTTTTTGGCAAATTTAAGAATCTGGTCTTAAAAAATAACTGGCATTACCATGGATGATACTTAGGAACTGACAGGCATTCATAAAGGATTTCTTTTATTATGTCAAAACGATTAACAATCTTGATCATCTTATTTCGGTGGCTCCATGGCTGAAGGTGTCACTCTTTCTATAGCTTAGACTGTCGATGGCGGGTAGATCGTGGTTCGATTCCCGTCGGGTGTACCGGGGGTGGTTTCCCTAAACGGTTCCCCACTCTCCATTCAAATGTGGGTACACATATTCTAAATTCAGCCTCATTTCAAACCATTAGCATAATTAGTATATAGGCGTACAACCCGAACGAGTAATAAGACCTGCTATAAAATCAGTGTCATTTCGGAATTTCAGTATACAAGTATCTCTCAATTTTTTAATTTCTGAAAATGTCGTGAAGCTTGGGTTTAAGAATTTGTTCACAGAATCCCAGGCACAAATGGAGATTATTCAGATTTTGATGTTCATCAGCTAAATAAATTCTAAGTCCTTCACTGATTCAAAGAGCTGCTTTTGCAAATAAAATATTTGTTAAAATAAATGGCTAGGAAATGTATAATCCAGGATGACTAGTATATTTTGTATTCCTTTTTGATACCACAATTTAGTAGACTAAATTTGGAACTGCAAGGTAAATACAAAAAAACCATAAACCTGATTATTCATTTTCAAGAAAATTGATATTTTGATTTCATACTTTGTGCTGAGAAAATGACTGAAAATTATTGATCTAAGAGCTGAGTTTGCTGGAAGATTCAGAGAGTTTGGAAAACTAGAACCAGCCACACAATTTATTTTAAACTAATTGTCTCTTTGTGAGGTGTAAAATGCATTTCAGGAATTTAATTCTGTCTTAAATCATCACAATCAACAAGCCATTATTCAGAAGTACTCATGTTTCTTATGTTTTGTAATAGTTATATAGGTATCAAACATCTTTGTAACATTTATAAGAAAAATAGAAGAAAAACCATAGGTGATTGCGTGACCTTTGATTTGATAGTCAGTCGGGGCGGGGCCCCAAATAAGTTGCAGACACCTGCTCTAAGCTAGAGGAGGATTGACTGACTGCACAGACAATTCTATCGCTAAAAATATTAATTAGTAATTTTAAAAGTTAAAGCTCCTTAAGTCAAGTATTTAAATAGTAATCAAATAAAAATTATGTTGAAAATTTTTGCAAACCTTTGACCAACTTAAAACCATTATCTGAAACAAACCCCAGTAATTAAACCTTGAGGAGTGCATGTCATGATTTAATACCTAAACTATCAATATTTAAACTATGTTTGTATGTATTTCCATTAATTTAAAAAACCTGGTAATCCTACTTGGATTGTTGATTAGTGCATTATTGCTCTACCACTAAGCTATTAACTGTTTGTCCCATGCATAGCATCATTCACCCAGGGTTTTTCCTAAAAACAATATTTTTCGGCTTAAGCTAGGTTTAGTTTCATATATTTAATTAAAATAAATCTAAACCATACATGGCTTCATATTAACATATATACACATTCTCGCCTCAGAGTGCGGTAAATAATAAGTTATACTTTTGATTAAAGAACATGCATTTTACTGAAGATTATAATTTACTGGTAAATTGAAATCTGAATCACAAAATAGGGTATTTTGAAAACTACAATGTAGAGATTTCATACAGGAATGCCACTTAAATATTACAATAAACTGTAAACAAAGAACAAAATAATTATATGCATTGTATAATACTGTAAAATCTAAAACTAATTAACTAAATCTGTGCCTAATGGTATCTGAATGATAACTCTAAGCACTATTTGTCTCTTTGAGAATACTTTTCTGGTTAATTTTAGTGTTTAAATTTTCACATCAGAATTAAATATTTAAAACAGAAACACAAGCTTAGATGATTTCTGTGTGCCTAATTGATTAGGTAGTTTTGAATGCACTAGCCCAAATGATGAAAAGATTTTTTCAACATTTGCTGAAGAAGCCGATGTCATTCTTTTGACTTTTATGTTAGTATTACTAGTAGGTTGTAATCTGTGATTCGACTTCATTATCTAAAAGTAACTCTTGAAAAGGTGAGGTTTTGGATTGAAACTTGTCAATTAATGTACAAAGTGAACTTGAGGATGAATAATTTGACCTTGCAAAATCAAATGCTGCTTATTTTCTTGTTCTGTTAAATCAAAAACCAAATGATTTTCTTTTATATCCAGCACGTAAGTAAATAACTGAGCTGGTGTTAAATAATATATATTTAGCACCGCGTCTTGCTACCCGTTTGGGTTATACGCTCTAAGTAGTAATTACGCTAATGGATTAGGAATCGGGAAGGTTGAATTAGAGGAAGTGACCCCATATTTGCGTGGAGGGAGAGTGGAAAACCATTTAAGAAAAACCACCCCCAGTTCACCCGACCGAGATTCGAACCTCGATCTCCCTGTCCTCAGTAGTCGAGCTCAACACGACAAGCGCGTCAGCCAACTACGCCACCGAGGCGGGTCTGGTGTTATAGCCATACATGATATCTGTTAATGAATTTTTGTGTCACATGTTTGTCCTTTTTAGCTTCAATTTCTGTTTGAAGATTCTACCACACACGTACTAACTTGGAATTAAGGGCATTTATTTTACTGAACATTAAGAGCAATGGCAATTAGGCTTCAAGCGATTAAGCATATCTTCTAAATTCCATTTTGATACAAAATTGGAATCTTGTTTTTGAACTGCGTTATCAATAGTTTAATGATTCTCTTCACAAATTTGTAACAAAGTTAATATATGTTTCCAGGCAAACTAACATGGTATTCCAGTGCACTTGACTTGGGAGAACAAGTTTCTATCACATACGTTAGCAAATTGGTTGTTTCTGAAGTACTTTACTACATTTAGCAAGTGTTATTTCACATTTAGAAACTGAAAGCCATTGCTAGCAGATTTAGTACATTGAGCATCTAAAAGTGATGCCATCTAAATCTTGATAATTTTCAAGCAGAATGCATTTTTGCAGTGCTGACAACATTATTTGTAACAACAGAACAAACCTTGCACTTGTTAACAACCACTTCTGCCAGGGAATAACACATTGTGTCCACTTTGGGTGGTAGCTCTAAGGCATGCTATATTATTATATTCCATTTACGGTAGGAATTACTCTCTGAAAGGTCTTTTTTCCTACCAATATCCTACTATATAGTAGATTTATGGTAGGGAAAAAGGCCTTTCAGAAGTCAATTCCTACGGTGAATGGAATATAGTTCATTGTGGACATTTGACCAACTATAAAAAGCAAGAGAGACACTTTGATTTTTCAAACTAAAGAAACAAATATTCCTTCTCCTCTTCGTAAACAGTTTCAATAAAGGCTCAGTAATTTTCTTTCTGTTTGGAGGGGTGTAACTTGTTTGAAGTTGTATAAGTTGCACAAATCTAGGATTTTTAATACTACAAAAAGCATTATTTGTTGCTGCTTTATTGGTGTTAATACGTAGGTTATTTGAAAAGCACTGTTATATTGAAGTTTGTTCTGGTAATTACACTTACTTGTTGTTCAAAATATCATCAACATCTCAGCCTCAATACCTCTCCTCACGTTTCCTATTTCTAAAGGATAAACATAGCTGTGCCACTAGATCGGAATCCACTCTACAGATGTATATTCCCTTGCATAGATCTCAAACATACGCTCGTTATCTTACTGTCCTGGCATCACGGGCTTGGAACAAACTAGATAACTCGACTCGGCATCTAATAACTAAAATCCCCTTCAAGCTTGCGGTTAAGCAATTGATCTTGTCTAATAAACTAAACCGAGTTCTTGAAACTACTTGAGCTATAAATGAGTGTATGAATGAGCATGCAGATGGTTCTCTACTTATTTAAATATTCCTCTGTTAAAATTTGTTTGTTTTTCAGTGAATGTAACATAGTATGTTGTATTCAACGCTGGTTAAGTGGAAGAGAAGGCTAACGCATTTTGGATTATTTTGAACACTTTACTACAAGTTTATTATCTCTGCAACCGATGACCCATTTGCGATGATTTTGATTTATATTTTAACTTAAGCTCCATTATAATTGATTGTCTGGTCAGAAATAAAGACTAGTAACCCTAATCTCAACTATACAATTGGAGAAATTTAAGACTTAACGAAAAATGATTAGATATAAGTGAATTTTTCTTCAAAATGGCCCGTTTTATGAAAAAAGTATAACCTTTGACATCTGAAAAAGAGCATAAAAAAAGCTTTAATTTGCTATACTAATAAGTTAAAGTATGATGGAACATAGTTTAGATATAAAATAGGAAATGTAAGCACAACACAGTTCAGCGGTGCCTAGTTGAAACTTAGCAAGTTAATAATAATATACTTTATTGTTATTATTTCCACGTACGCTATGAACGTAAAGTTTTTGGTAAAGTTTTTGAAAATTATTCATTGAACATATGTATAAATAGACAAAAAAACATAGAACAAGAAATTGACTCATATTTTAATATAATTATGTTTTGAGTGTTACAATGTTTATCTAATGTTAGTATATTGGATAATCAAAAAACTAAAAATTCTATGAGATGTTCCAATAGAGTCTTAGCTTTATTTTTAGTTTAAATTTTAAAACAAAGAATTGAAATATATGTCACATCTGTCTTTGCGTGTATCTAATGTTAAAATTTCTCACAAATATTAAATCTCAATTAATATAATGGTCACAAGTCCAACAAATTATGGTAACAAGTGCAAAAAAAACCACCTAATAAATCCCACAACGGAAGAACACATCTGCTCAGTCACACTGATGCTGCTTGCAGGAGCCTCTGCAGAAGCAAAGAGCTGTACACGGAACATTATTTGCTGAACAAAGAGGAAGAGCTTTGATGCCACACTTCAGCAATTCTTGGGAGCTTTTAGAAGATGTAAATAACTCAAAACTAGCGCGCTTTTCAATTTTGACAGATAAAAATAAACATTTAATTCTTTAAGAAAACATTGTTCACATTCATTGGGATATATTTTAATATATATATATATATATTAAACTTGCATTGTATTTGATTTTTATCTCTAGTCCATAGCCAACATTTTATCTTTGGTTTTATATATTAGTTTTTTCTTTGGACTTGGAAGTAAAGAATAGAACATTTTTAAATTTGTTTTTGGAAGACTTTCTGTAGGAGACTGGGTCTTCTTCCTCGGTGTTGTTCTAACATGGAACCAAATCTGTGGAGCTCCTAATTCAAATTATTTTTAAAGTGAATAAATGGTTGTAAATTAAAGTACAAGTAGCAAAAATGGAAAGCTAAGTGTGTGTGCACGAACTAGACTTTTTATTTTCATTTAGATTGTGGAAGAATTGGCATTACTTAAGTGAAACAAATTTCTGAAGTTGGTGTTGTTTCAATATGGACTAATTCATTGGTGAGGTCAAGCCAACTCTTCAACTTTAAATTATTATTTTTTTACTTCTATAAAAAACAGAATTCATGTAAGAACTTTCAGGAAGACTAATGCAGAGAATTTAACATTTTATTTTAGGTCTAAATATTGATTTTTTTTGTTTCAACAATATTATTTTATTTTGTAAAACTAGAATTATAACTATCCAGAATTCTATAGGTAGGTTTGGGATGTGGTAAATAAGGAAGCAATTAATAAACCCACAAAAGTTCCAATAATTGTTATCTTTATACATTTTTTTATTGTAGTCTAAATTAATTTTTTTTATTGCAACAATGTTTTTTAATTGCTCATATTTTATTTTAAGTACTCCCCAGTGGTCTCGAGTATTGAGTTGTCGTGCCACTGTCTGAATTAGAGCTAAATGTTTTTTTATTATTACTATTTTTCTCCTGGATCCTAGGAGTGGTACCCAGCAAATAGCACAATATTTATAAATCTTGATGTTAACGGTAGGTAAACAAGATTCAGAAGACAAAGAATACATTCTGTTTTTTTTTCACACAATACTACAGTGGCGCCCAACGTGGGGCGCCACTTTACTAAAAAGATGTGACAGAACTATAATCCCATTCCTCTGTTCGTGGCTTGGCTTCAGGCATGACAACATCCTCTTTCAACTCCCCTGCTTTTGCACTGATTGATGATTGTTGGGCCTCTGTTACTCTTTTTTCGAGTTGCTTATGTGCCTTGCTATGTGTATAATACTGCCCTTCTGACATAACCTTCTATACGGAGTAAAACTGACGCAAAACTGATGTAATCTGGCCTTGTCATTAAAATGCTCTAGTGTAAGTTGGCCACAAAAAAACAGGAGTATGATGACTACATTGGTGTCTTTGGGAAGCCACGTTCTGTAGCATCACGCACATGAAGGCAAAGGTGTGTATTGGCTTCTTCATGGTCAGTATCCTCCATTCTATTCTGTGTGTTCGAAGCAGTCAATGAACTTTCTTTTCCCTGTGGTAGATTCATTTCCATAACATAGCAAGTGAGTAAACTCAAAAAAATTATTTGTATGTTTTTATTATGGCATAAAAACCGCAGAGTTCTTTCGAAGTTTACCATTCCTTGTCACATTCCTCCTCTTCCCTACCCCTTCAGTGAAGCTTCAGGTTAAGAGTCCCAGACAATTTCAACTTTGTGGCAGTCTTGAAGTTGCTTCATCAACCAGGGTTAAAAGGTCAGTGGCATAATCATGGAAGGTAGTTCCAGTATCTCTTCCCAATAAATAAAACACCACACTTCCATCATAAATCTTAACTTGAAAAAGATGTGGGTCTTGATTTGATATTCTGAAAATATACAGTAGTTCAGACATGATGGTGGCCAACAATGATTTTCATGAGAAGTTCTGCAGACCACCCTCACGGACTTGTCATAATATATACAGCCAGCTGAACAATCTAGAATCTTTTTTAAGTTGTCTACCTTATGTTCTACATGTGTTCCAATAAACAAAAACCTATTTCATTTTATAGTAGTGTAAACTGCTTTACTTTGTTTTACAAAAACAGAGTCGACAAAATCTTCATATTGGTTTTTCCCGATCGTGTTCATCTCAGCAACTGATCATGGTGGTTACAGACAGGGAAAATCTGGAAAATGCAGGGACTTTTTGGATGACAGGTAAAACAGGGAAATATTAGGGAATTTAACTGAAAATAAGGAAAAGTCAGGGAATTAAAAAATATGTATAAAATATCCCATTAATTTCACAACTAAACACTAAAACAAACGTTAATAATACCTAAATAAAATAACATTTTAATTTTTAAAATAACTGATAAAACCGTTTATATTTAGTAGATACAAACCTATTTTTAATATGTGATTAATAATAAATAAAACAAAAGTTATCATTCACCATTAAAACTGATAAAAAGTATTCAGGGAAAATTGAAAAATGTTTCTTAGAAAACCTGGAAAAGTCGGGGAATTTGGTAAAATATGTTTTGTAGCCACCCTGCTGATTTAGAAACATCTTGTACGGCATATTCATGTATTGATAAAATCGTTACCTCTTGCACATCTACAAATGGATTTCCTGCAGAAGAAATGGTATCATGCAATGTTTAACAAAGATTATTAAAACCTACATCACTTAAAATGGACACTTAATAAAGTTTTTCTTCAATGTTTGCAGCATCTTCAAATTCTTTTAAAAGTCGGCACAGTTTAGGCAGGAGCAGAGGGCATCCACCAATGAAAAGCAGTGGACTTTGGTTTAAGCTAATGGCACCACCAGCGGCTTTCACTGTTGTACTATTTTGTTCATGAACTTGGTTGAACATCATGCAACCAAACCCAGTTATTCTGAAATTCTTTCTTGTATCCATCTATACTCATGTATCCATCTATACTCATGTTCCTGAGATGGGCAGAAAGCCACCTTGGAAGGTTCTGGTAGCTACACACCAAAAATCAGGGCGGAACAGTATTTAAAGTGGAGCTCTAACAAATGTACAAATTATAAGTTCCGATTCCAGTACAAGATCCCAATGTGCAAACATAGGACCTTCCTGTTCCATTTCTTCCGGCCAATCTTGGAGTTCTTGTTTACTGTCACCCGATTATTGATCTACATAAAACACATCCACTGAAGAATAAATAGCTCAACTCTTTGTAGGCTTGTGTACTCTAAATTTGTAAAAGTTTCTGACCGAGGCCCTGGCAGTATGGGGCGATAGAGAATGGACTGGTTCATGTCTCCAATGAAGGTGTCTCAGGCCACTATTCTTGCACTTATATTACTGAAATTAAATGAAAAACCCAAAAACTATTGTCTTTAATGGCTATGAAATCACCTGTTGACTAATTTTACATTGTCTTTGGATGGAACCATATTCTAGCAGCCATGAAGACAAAAAGGGTTGACATGAAAATCTTGACTCTGCTATGCTTCATAACTTGCTACTCACATGCAAAGTATAAAATCAAGTTGTGTAGGCAAACATTTATAAACACATCACTGCACTGCATGATATTTATCACACTATAATGTACAATAAATACATTACCTTTATCACATTCACAATATCAATATCATACAAGGCACGGCATCCAACCCGCTGTATTGGAAACTGGCACAGTGTTGTCATCCAGACACCACAGCTCTTGTATTGGTGTTGGACTTGCATCTCATCATTTATATCGTTAATGTTTTTCATCGTATTTGATTCCTCCTTAACAAAAAGGGGAATAAAATAGGAGGTTCAAATAACAAAATTAAACAGGGATAAACAAGTGGCAATAGGAGTGAGTTATTGGAGTTCTGTGTTTAAAATATCTTGAGTTCGAAGATTCTAGACTCAGATCTCGCAACTCACACCAGTTGCGGAAGTTTATTACGTGGACGGTTAACCTCAAAGAAAACATAAAGGGATTCCTCTCAGAGTTAAAAATAAATCATCTGTTACCCAACCTAAGAGAGATGGTACATCAACTAACTGAATAACGCGTGAAGTGACTTCAAGTTCATTTTATTAAATAAGACATTGTTTTAATATGAAAATTATATATAAAAGATTATCTAAAATGATCATTTGAAATTTACAAAATTTTATAACAAGCCATGATGTCAATCATCAGATAGCAGGCGAAGTTTCAATAAAGGTAATGACAATTCATATAGATACATATATTTTTGGATGCCATCAATAAAGAATATAACAAAAAAAAAGGCATTTGCCCTGCAATAATATTATCAGTTGATCTCGGATCCAAATTGAACTTTCTAGACGTAACAAAGATCGTGAAAAATTTATCTTCACTAAGTTTATTAAAGTAATTAGACTATAAGAAGTCTTCAAAAAAATATATTGACCTACATCCCAATAGTATTATATTAACGCAAAAAATGTCCTAGTCATAACACAATATTTACTTTAGAATTAAACAGTTCTTGTAAGATATCTACCATTAAATCATAAAAGTTGTTCAAAACAATCAATCTAGATCCTATTAGCACTAACCCAAAAAATGTCAGTCATAACACAATATTTGCTTTAGAATTAAATACTTTATTTTTAATGTAGACTAATAAGCTAAATATTGACGACTTCATAGCCAAAAGAATCCTTCAGAAATTAAGATAAATTCAAGGCGTTACAAAGAACCCAATTCAATACTGACTAAATCGATATTCATAAATTAGATATACAAAATAGATAAATATTTCCATTTCAATATTCACCATCATATTTACTAACAGGCCGAAAGAGAATTTGGAAAAAGAATAATTAGATTAATTAAAAAAAGAATATAAAGAAAATTAATTAGCAAGCTAAAAGGAATTTAGATCTTACATTTTATAACTGTCAAGCCGGAGCTTCTCCTTCCCTCAAATATGGTAAAGTCAAGAGTGACGACTGGTTGCCCAGCCGCCACTATATATACAACACAACCCTGAGACATTGGATGATGGGAAAATGGGTGGGGGAGAAAGAGCTGGAACATTCGGGAAACAAATATGCGAATAACTAAACTTCCACAGACATCTCGGCTTTTCCAGGTCGTCCCAAATGTGTACGAGTGAACTGTCTTTGCCGCTAGAGTCTTTTTAGCTCAAGCTCTTTGCGTTCATTTTCATCACAGGCGATCAGTTTTATTTATGTTGATGGAGAGTGCGGTTGTATCGTGCTTGCACGCGGAAAGCCGTGCGATGGGGCGAGTACCGAGATTTGATTGTTTTGTTTACTTCTTGTGGCCCAATGCTACATATTTTAACTTATATATAGAATTAAATCTCTTTTTATGCTCTTTCAAAAGTTGCAGGGTATATATATTTTCAGAAAATGGACCGTTTTCAAGAAATATTAACTTAAACTTGTATAAAAAAAATATTTCAAATTCTTAAATTTCTCCAATTGTATAGTTGTGATTAATGTTACTTGTCTTTATTTCTGCTACAATCAATTACACTGGAGCTTAAGCTACAATTAATACAAATAATCAGGATTGGATCATTGATTGCGGAGATAATGAACTTTTTAAAAAGTGTTCTAAAAACCCAACTGGAGACATATTTGAAAATGTTGGCATCCGACCCTAAAATGATTGGATACCCAAGCATATAAGTGTGCCAAGTTTCATACTAGTGTCCAGCTGGCACTGGTCTATGCCTCTTTTGTTGTTAAGACTAGACTAGAATGGGTATTCCTCTTTAGAAGGGAATGGTTATTAATGTCTTAGGTTAATATTAATAGATATTTGAACTATCTAATTAGGCTAATCTTACTGTAACATAAATAAGTAAACATCTATAAGTAATTATGATTACCCTTCACAAAAAATAAAAAAACAAAAAGTTTATTTCAAATAATAATAATTCATTTTTAAAGACAGTTGAGACTGCTACAACAGACCCATGCATTGTCGCGGGTTTTCGTTAAGGCGCCAAACATCTATCTATTAATAACTTTCTGCAATCTTACAACAAAGTCAATTGACAATATGTTAATAAATTTAAGGTAAAAATCTGTGTTGATTCAAATTAGAAATGCTGATGAAACCACAGTCTTGTTCAACATGCCTTGAAATTACACCGTCACTTTTAAAACTGTTAAAGCAGTGAATATAAATACAAGATATGAAAAGCAGCGCACGGTCGAAAACTGTCTCCATAGTTAATGTTAAATAGAAAAACTACACCCAAGAATGAAAATTTCCCCAAAGATGTTGTAAGCTTGGAACTTATATATTTACAAATGCTAGTTGTAAAATTATTGTTATTTCTCTACAGTGCATGTGAGCAAAAGAATAAGCCTACCTGCAAGACCTGAAATGTGTGAATTTTGTGAAATTTGATAGGTTTGTTCTCAGTTTGGGTATGGTATTTCATTGTTTTTAAGAAATTTAATTTTAAACTTATTTTAGTTTGTATTTGACCCTTAAAATAGATTTCCATGTGTTTATAAAAAATTTGTAATACACCCATTATAATTACATCCTATTAAGAAGTTTTAATAATTATTATGAATATTTTCTCCAAGTTGGAGTTAAGTAAATGTCATGTCGACTATTGCTTAAATCCCCAGATTATTCACTGAAACCATTACTAAACCCTGATACCATAGTTTATCAACACTACCTACAGCATTACTAAACCCTGATACCATAGTCTACCAACACTACCTACAGCATTACTCAACCCTGATACCATAGTCTACTACTACCTACAGCATTACTCAACCCTGATACCATAGTCTACTAACACTACCTACAGCAGTACTCAACCCTGATACCATAGTCTACTAACACTACCTACAGCAGTACTCAACCCTGATACCATAGTCTACTACTTCTACCTACAGCATGTAACGATACGGAATAAATACGCCACGCTTTGGGCGTCAATTGTAACGATACGGAATAAATACGCCACGCTTTGGGCGTCAATAATAATAACTATGTGATCAATCGCCCTACTTCGGGTGTCGATTGATACACAACGGATTAATTCCCAGATAAAAGATGATGTGATGACTTTAGGTTGTCTTAAGCTCCGTGATCGAGCGCCTATCACCACTGTACGGAAAATATACCGTTCAATCAGCTGTCTATAGCCCCGTGTTCGAGCACTAATTAAATCGGTATTAATATTATTAAAGAAAGAGAAATGTTGTTGGCTGTTATTTCACACACGGTTTATTTTAATTACACCTGTAAATTATTTGCACATATTTCAGTTAAATGTTTGTTATCACTGCACACTTGTGATATTGAAGTGACTTATATTATAATGTGTTGGACTGTGAGCAAGGTCCCGGAGATCGTCCTCCCCATCGTCGTCGTTGTCAAAATGATATTGCTATACTGTACTGTACTGTTTATAATGTACTGCTTATACTGTGTATACTGTTATACTGTTTTTACTGTGAATAAACATACGCACCATGGTCTATATATGACATACGCCTTGCATTTTCTCCCTTGGTCAACAAAGTAAAAACCAACCAATAGACAGAGTCCTGGCGACACATTTTGGGAGAGCTAGTTTCTTATTGGTATAAAGAAATGGCGTGAACTTTTTCCTTTTACAGGAAGCAACGCAGTTGATATTTTAACAAGAAAGAAGGTATAAAACATATATTTTAGGGTGAAGTCCTTTTCACCTCATTCTGAGAAACGCGTGTTTGTTCATGGATGAATCTTAAAAGGATACTCTACCTATATTACTTTAAAGAAAAATTACCTTCATCCATGACTTTTTACATAATTTAGATTAATCCAAATCAATACATTACA
>CABFOW010004808.1:0-11559 GCA_902141385.1 Timema californicum | reverse complement strand
TACTCAACCCTGATACCATAGTCTACTACTACTATCTACAGCAGTACTCAACCCTGATACCATAGTCTACTACTACTATCTACAGCAGTACTCAACCCTGATACCATAGTCTACTACTACTATCTACGGCAGCACTCAACCCTGATACCAAATTCTACTAACACTACCTACGGCATTACTCAACCCTGATACCATAGTCTACTCATTTATTTCACTTATACTCACTCAACCAAGAGACTTATGGTCCTGGTTTATAGGCACTACCATTATAATCTAAAACATTCTTGTTTCAAAACACTTGACGTCCTTAATTGTCTGTCATGCTATTAAACTGTGCTCCCGAGGCTGGAGAAAGAACAACATATTATCCTTGTTTGTTACACAAGTTATAACCTTTCCTAACCAGGCTACCCCGCATACTCTAAGACACAACTCTGGCAATAGACCAAACTGCTCAAGATGGGAAGATCGGAGCTTGACCCCCTTCACGGGCACTCAAAGTGGTTTTCCACGATGGTCCACCTAGAGATGGGTCAAATCTGAATCTCGAATTAAATTAGAATTTTTGAATCTTTAAAAAAATGTACTAGTTTAGTTAAAGTGATAATATTTAATATGAATTTTTTAAAAACATTGTTTAAGTCTTGCTCTCACTGACAAATGTTATTTTCTCATGCCTTTTACATCATAAATAACAAAGAGAAAACTTTATGTAAATTATCTTATACTAATACTATTTTGTTCTTTTTTTTAATGTGTGTATCTCACTACCAACTGCACAAGTTTATTTAATTCCATTTAATTACAGCTTGGACTTGTTATATCAAGTCATGGTCTTCATAATTGCATTGAGATGATTTGTTGATATTTTTACAAATATAAAGTTTCTGAAATACTGTAGGATTTTACGGATTTGAGCATCCGTCTTTATTAGATGTATATTTCCTGACACAAAACAACACTTTCTAGTGACAAAGTCACAATTATGCCAGCTTTTAAATTAATTAGTTTCCCTGTTCTACTTGGTTAGCAACAGTGATATCTTACTAGAACAGTTTGTATTATAATATATATATTGTATTCACTAGGTTCCTTCATCCCGGTGTCACAGACAAGGGTAACTACACAATGTTTGATATGGTGCGTCCTCTGGTTCCAGTCAATGGGCCTCCATTATACCCACCAATGGAATACAGAATACCATACGAAAAGCCTTTACCGGTAAGTTTAGAAACTGTGGATGTGTTGAGGTTAAAAGAAAATAAGAGCATATCTTCACACCAATGGTATTTGAAACGAGATATATGAAGGTGGCTGTGATGTCAATGATAGCTCTTAGTTGCTGACGATATTAACACGTCCATCACAGACTCTGCCTTAAAATATGAGTGAAGAATGACCCTGGATAGCTTGCTAAGGCAAAGATCCTCTCCAAGTGTCATCTTTCAATTTATTTGATTATCTAAATAAGTCTCATGTCCGTAATTCTTTGCCTTTCATACATAATTATATAGCGTTGCTTTCTTTCAGTTTCATTATAAACATGAATCAAAATTGTGAATGTCATTTTGTAATAGGAAAAATTTCACAGTCTTCTCGGAGTACATTTTGTCTACCCTGAAAGTTAGCAAGCTTAACTTGTATGTTTTCACTATGGCATAGCTTATAAGATAGAGAGAGACATAGTGTAGTCAGAAGTAGACAGAGCATACATCGTCTCTAACATAGCACTTCCTTTGTTGTACATGACAGCTAGCAGATGCTATCAGTATTGCCAAGTGTCTGAAAGTAACTTTTGTCAACATGTTTGTAAATAATAATAATTTGCTAAGTATTACTATTATTATCACTAAAAATATTATCAATCACTTTTAACAATACTTCCCCAAGGGTTACAGTATAATTTTACTTTCCATAATCAAATTTAAGAAAAAAAGTATTAAATTCATTCTAGTTTTTCTTTTAACTATTGTGGCAATTACAGGCTAAACAGTGTGTTAAATATTACAGTTAATTGTATTATATTCATTCATTAATATTTTTATAACTGGCCTCACATATTTTTAACATAGATAAATGGTTTTTGATAATAAATAGAAAAAAACATACAAAATATTTGTGCAATAATATAAAGCTTAAATTTTGTAAACACGAGTAATAATACTATTCGCCATCCAACAGAGAACAAGGTCCTCTATAGTTCGTTCACGGTAGGAGTTTACCTGGGAAAGGACTTTTTTCCCTACCAGAAATCTATTATATAGTAGGATATTGGTAAGAAAAAAGACCTTTCAGAGGTAAACTCCTACCGTGAATGAAGTTTACATCACCAAATGCCAGCATAGCTTCTATTCAGTGGCCATATTTGTTTTTAGCATTCAAGATTGCTTTTAACGAGCTCTTTCTTCTAATAATCAATTTGAATTAAACAGAAAAAGCAAACTTCAAAACTATACAACAACCAAACGGTTATTCTCATAACCTAAATCTAACAATTTTAAATATACATGAGGGAATTATCGTATAAAATACAGTTAATAAAACCACGTGCGTGTGTCTACAAGTTGAAGCGAACAAAATATTTTATAGTTGCGTATTTAGGAGTGTCCATGCTACTGTTAATAATTTTAATAATGGTGCCTTTTTTGAATATTAGTTTGGCTAGTTAGTAATCTGTGTGTTCTTTTGTGAATATTAGTTTGGTGTGTGAGCGTGTTGTCCAGTTTTTTAATGATCTTAGAATAATTATTTATCTAATATAACATTGAGGTGTGTGATAGATAAAATAGCGAGTGTTTCTGTGTATAAACACACATCTTTTAACTCCAAGATTGTGTTGTGTTGCCCTCTAGGCTAAACCTAGAGTTTTAGGATTTTTATAGTATTCCAAAAACATCTGTGAAGTGTAATAAAAAATACTAGTGTCTCTCCAGTGTTGATTAAATAAATACCAGGCTAAGACTTCAAGTTATAAGTTATTGTAGTTTTATTAGATACGTTATAACTGTTTAAGAGCAGTGAATCTAAAATAGATTTTTGTTATTTACGATAGCTTTTGATTTGTCACTAACATTTATTTTATAGGCCTAAATATATTTTCTAGGCTGTTGATTTTTGTTTGTTAAATTATTTAAGGTCATCATAGATAGGGCTACATATTAAAACGATATAATATAATAAAATGGGTGCAATTGAGGCCCACCCCCCTATCATCATTAACCCGGCTGAAGACGATGATGTTGAAGTTCAAAGGTACAAACCAGTTCATAATGAATATCACTTATTTGTTGTATTGTGTTAAAAAGTTTACGACAATGGTTTTTTTCCTCAGTGTAACACTACACATTCAGATAGTTCACATTTATAATGTTATTAACAAATAATTAATTATAAAATAAAACTTTATTAATAATAATATAAACTAATATGGGATTAAATGCTAAAAATTTTAAATGTTTTATATTGTAGAAAAATTTAATAATCATTATTAGACCTAACATTAATATATCAAGCTCATTAATAAATTAAAAATAAATAAAACAGTCATATATGTTTCTTGTATTTACCTAAATTTTGGCTCTCAGAAGCGATAGCTGCTAAACACATGTTTTTCCAGATCATATGGTTCAGCGTAGGGATACATAATTTGGTCTGGTAACTTTTCAAAACTATCAGCTGTCAGCTAGGACCAAAGAAGCCATGGGGCCACTGTAGCTCAGTCTGACATACATAAAAGTTTCAAAGATAATCCTATAATATGTTGTGTTTGTAGACTCATGAATCCTGCGAGACAAATCCAACTGTCCTACTGCCCTGCAACACTTTTATATGTGTCATATCACAGTCCTTGCACTAAAAACTAATAGTTTTCAGTTTATTTGTTGTTTCATATCAAGAGTTTTACAGGGTGAAAGGCAGGTCTAATAATGTTATTATTGATTGACAGCAGTTATTTCAGTGCTCCAAATTAATGAAAACATAACGAGCAGTTGAAGTTAAATTTTAAAGTGTACATTGTTTTGAATATAAAAAAAACCTTCGAACTATTTCAGACAGGCTACACTTTTCTTTTAATTTAAATAATACTACTACAAGGTTTTGGATAACTCAGGTAAACATCTGGCAAAATCTAGTTTTTTAAAATACATTTGTTGTTTAGTAATTTTAATTATATAACATCAAATAACTAGTATAAAACACATTGGTGGGAAAGTGAACACGTCAGGCTAGTTTGTTCTGGTGTGCTGCTAACGGGAAGGTACGGGGTTTGATTACTGGGGATGTAATGAGAGCGATGTTTATCATCCCTTACATACCAGCATGATTAAAATATGTAGTCATGAGTAAAACACGGGGCATAAAATAAAATATACAATACATTTAAGCAAACATGGCTTTGAATCGCAACACGCCCCAATTTTGTGAATATGGCCCTGGTGCTGATTTGAGTTTGAGACCACTGCCACATCAAGGGCACCGATTGCACCATCGCCAACATTAGGTTCATTTTGTGTTTAGACATTTATTATTATAGAAAAAAGATTTAACAACAAGATAATGATCATCTTTATCCAGCAAAATTATGCAAAATAATTGGTAAAAAATAAAATCATACATTTTTCTTTAGATAAGTACATTAAATTAAACTAATTAATACTAAACTGTAAATAAAAACTGGTCTCTCATAATCTCAGTTTTTATAACACAGTTTCAGCGTTTTCAAACGTGTATAAATAAATATCTCCCAAACATAGTTCCTATTACCTAAATCTGCGAGCCAATAGAATACTCTTGTGTCTGACATTGAAAGACTGTGTCCCTCTGAGGTTTTTTTTTGCACGTGGACTGCCAAAAGTAGAATAGGGGTTTGAAATACAAGTAAAACTTTTAAAATATATGTTTTTAATATTAAATGTTTAGTAATAATAATAATGTTACAATCAAAATAAATAAGTTTTTAAAAATATTAAAAGTTGGGACACTCGTTTAAAATCCCTGCAGTACTCTTGGCCGCCATGTATTCAGATAAAACTTGCAGTGAACAACTCTTTTTTAATGTCGTATATTGTCTAGAAAAGGACTATTCTCTTATTCTAACTTTATTAAGTTTAATGTCAAGAAATATTTTGGTGGTGTATGGCACATAACAAAATGATACACGTCTTATGTTTGTTATAATGCCAAAGAAACTTTGATGCAAAATTTGTCTTGGAGTAAATATTTTAAGTTATCTAAATCATTGCTTAATAAATAACTAACTGATAGATTTTTAATACATTGGATCCTAAATCTTATCACAAACTTGTGATTGTTGATAATGTTTGAACTAATTCCAATCACAATAATTGTGTACACACACATTCTAAATCAATTTGTGGTTCTTTACAGTCTTTCAGGCTACCATTCGACTCCTAGACATATAAATCTAACCAAGTTTAAATAAAAAAATATCTTTTTAATTTCAATCAACTTTTTTTTAACTAGCTTAACAAGTACTTACAAAATTATAATCTTCTCAGGACAGTTTTGGATACTTGTGAAGTATGATATTTTTCATTTTGTGTGTGACCACCATTAACTATCATACATAGCAAGTTGTATCAAGATGTGTGCATTCACTTGTATCTGTAATGTTTGTAAATAATTTAATATGATGCTAACATTGGTTTAGGTTGGCGCTCCGTACCAAGGTGTTAGGAAGGAGGAAACACCAGTATTTGAATCGGCATGGGAAAGAGGATTGCGACAAGCTAAGGAGGTGGGTTTAGTCTATTTTCACTGTATCAAATTGTTTTACACTCTACCAATTTGTAGATATTTTAAATAAACTGATTTATTAGCATTTTAGGTTTTCTATTAAATCGAGTCAAGATTCTCTTTTCGTATATCTAAACATAACCTTTATTAAATTATTATTAGCACCGCGGCTTACTACCCGTTCGGGTTGTACGCATATATTAAAGCTATTGAAAATAAATACTCCAGTGCACCACAACATTCCACCATATTGTATACATTGTTATAGAAACATTCCACCTTATTGTATATCATTGTTATAGAAACATTCCACCTTATTGTATACATTGTTATAGAAACATTCCACCATATAGTATACATTGTTATAGAAACAATAACATCCCACCCCATTTCCCAAAATTACATTTATAATATATATTTGCTTATGGTTTGGAAACTATTATTTTTATAAAAACTTATTCAAAGTTAAAGTTTGTTATATTCAATTGTCCTACACCTTTTACAATGATTTGTATTAGAGTTAGGTTGAATCCACTGCTTTATGAATCTGAATATCCAATATATCCTAGAATCTCGAATCCAAATCTTGGGAAAATTTATGAACATTAGAGACAATATAAATATAAAATAATTTAAAATAGAAATAGTAACTAAATCTTAACATTCTTTCTTATAATACATTCATTATAACATTAATACATTCAGTTAAGTGTTAAATTACTGGTCTGGAGGCTGGTTGTTAAGTTCATCCTATAATTATAATTGGTTCTGAACCACTAATAAGCAGTATTAGAGCTCTAACACAAATTTCATTTGAAAGATTGCAAATATATATATATATATATTTTTTGCAATCTTATATATATATATCTAAAGGATTTTAATATTGAATCAGAAATCTTTCTCGGATTCTTGAATCTTGACTATGCTTAAGGATTGAATTACTCGACGATTTGAGGTCCCATCCCTAATTTCTATATCTAAGACTTGCAGAGAGAGGATAGAATAGTTTGTGATATTCACATCAGTCTGGTGTCTGCAATGCTTCGGCTAACTGGACTCTGACATCTGTCACTTTTTGAGACTTGTACTGAACCCTTGATGAAACTGTACGAACACCATGTTACACTGGAAGTCTAGTTTAGTTACACGGGGGTTCCGGTTCCGGTAAACTCAATACAAACATCAGTAAAACAATAGTTTATTAAGTTGTTATTGTTAGAATACTTCACATGATGGAGCAAAAGGTCTTCTTCTCGATCCCGGGCGACTGTATCAAATAACCACAGGGAAAACAATCACGTTGTAACTCATGAAAATCGGTTATGAGAATGAGAGAGTGCAGTTACTTGACATAACTTATAACACAGTTACCATACAAGCTATACTTGTTACATGAGCACAACTATAATTTGTGCTTGTTTACTTTGAGTGAACTTAGTTACATAGAACCTAACTAACAACTCACACAGTGATAAATCTCATTGCTGTGCAGGAATAGTAAAAATAACACCTTCGACACCCTCACTCTTTGTCACGTAGGGTTGTACTCTAGCCAGCACATGTCTTGGTGAAATTTTACACATCTAGCCTCCCATGAGCACCAGTCGTTGCGATACCCTAACAAAGCAGGTGCACCGAAAACATCAATCTTCAGGCGCACCGAAAACATCAATCTTCAGGCGCTGCCTAGACAAGAGTCCAGTGGCTCGCTCAGAAATAAAATGCCAACTTTCAAAATCCTGCACTCAACAAGATCGACCCATCTTCAAAAAGAAAGTTCTTAGCAAAAGTCATGAGCGCGACATGATAAAAGGCACAGAGACATATCAATCGAGCAACTAAACTTGCTACGCTAGATACTAAGCGTTAGATGATCAATAAAATATTTTTGTCTCTAGGCTGAGATACAAATCAACGGCACTGCAAAAATCACATTTTGGGTTAAGTGGTGAACACCCATCAAACATCTCAAATTCAATTTTTTTTCGACAATACAATTAAGGGACTGCGCGCTTGGGTTTTTTCATTTGAGTCGAGTATTTCTAAAAGCTCCCAAGTTTGAGTATCTACACTATAATATTATAAAGAGGCAAGATTTGATCTTAGGGTTTTTTGTTTGTAATGGATAAACTCAAAAACTACTGGACTGATTTAAAAAAAAATTCTTTCACCAATATAAAGCTACATTATCAGCGAGTAACATAGGCTATATTTTATTTTGAGAATTTAATTTATTCCTCATAAAAATGTTGATAGTCACTCATATTTTATGGTAGTCTATGATGATTCTTCATTATGTGTGTTGAATATAATATTGGGGGGAGAAGGGGGGAGGGTCTAGTATAGTCATAATTTTAAAATGTTAAAGAGTGTTAAAACACATGTTCTTAAAATAAGAAAGGCACTCATTTTTATAAATAGTAAATAATTTTGAGAAAAAAAGTTAAATAACAAAAGTATAAATTATAAATAGCACTTATAAAACACAATTTAAAAATAAGAATAAAAATCTAATAAAAGAATAATTAAAATGGTATCAACAGAGATGTCTTTAAGGACATTAAAATTACACTTATAATTATAAAAAAAAAGTTAATAAATTGGATAATTGCATGATGGTTTGGAGATGCAAAACATGACAGTGTATAAACACACTACAATAATGTAAGTGATAGTGAAGGAGCCAACATGAGAGGATAGTTAGGTTAGACCTAGATAGGAACAAACACTTCTCTCATCATGTCTTCTTAAACTTTTACACTTTCCACTTCTTCAAACTTCCAAAGTTGCACATTAGTTTAAATTTTCGGGAATATTACTTTTTAATTTATTTCTCTTCATATGAAAAATAAATATTTCTGAAAATTCAAAACAATGTGCAAGTGTGGAAAAATTTTCATGATTTTTTGTAGGAACCCTGATATATGAATATTTTGGGACCCAGAATCTGATAGTACCTTTTACTATAAGAATGATTGAATTTGTAATTTTGACACTTATTCATTGCAAAGGATTTATGAAGGGCAATTTACATAAGTTAAATTTAAGAATAGATACATCCTTAGCAACATCCAAGAACATCTCTCACGTACATTTAACTAGAGTAATTTAACCAGATGATACATCATTGCGCAGTACATTTGGGTCCAATCCACAATTTTACGAATCCAAATCTCAAATCTGGATCCAAATCTTGGAATAATTATTAACATAAGAGGAAACAAATGTAATATAATGATAGAAAATACAAATACTGTAATTACTAAATGTTAACATTCTTACTTATAATCCATTCATTTTGACAAAACATTCTAAAAACTATTAAATAAATAATAGGAATGTGCAAGAACCGTTTTCCAATTTGAGACAAGGATATTAAAAAAAAAATGTTTATTATAGTAAATATATAGTTTATAAAGTTTCTTCTTGACGTTTGAGCTGGCGCTTGCTTTATATAGTTCATTCAAACACTTGAGATATAACTAATATACATTTTAAATGCATTTAATAAAATAGTTATAGATAGTTACAATGAACACCATTTATATTATAGTGTAACAGCTTAAATTGTCAGTTTGATATTGAAAAACAATATTTATAACCAAAACATTTCTTAATGAATGCTGTTTTGGAGGGAAGATTGCCGTCTATTTTGGGGCTATTACGGTATTATTGTAAATCATAATTTTTTGGTTTGGTTTTTTTAACCTTAGGGCCGTTATTGCTGTTTTTTATTTTTGGAAATCTCCAGATTAATTTTTTAACTTAAATAAGTAACGCACTTCAAAGGCCTCATGGTCTAAGGTGTCTTTCTCACAGTAGACTTGACTTTCGATGACTAATCCAAGTTGGGTGGACAGGGTGGTTTTTCCTAGGTGATTTTCCACTCTTCCATCTAAAAGTGTGTACATTTCCTTAGTATGTTCAAAATTTCCTATTGATTTATTTTTTAATTTTCTCTCAGTCTTCTTAAAATTATATATAGTTCTACTATTTTATAATTAATTGTTATTTTAGATTATTCTTTTGTTACAACTTAAACCTGGCCTGTATTAGGATATGCTGTTACAATAATGATGTAATAAGATAATACTTATTATTATTCCTGCAGTTAATGAGGAAATCCACAAAGCGGAAAGAAACAGATATGGATTTCGAAGAGAAAAAAATGAATCTTAGCCTTGGACAAGAGGAACTAGATAAAGAAAATGATTACTACACTCGTCCGGCCAGTCCTGTAGTAAAGGATGATTCCGAGAGATGGAGGTAAGTGTTCACTAGCAATAACACACTCCCAGTTCAATAACACACTCCCAGCTAACCCTGTAACAAGGGGTTATTCACACATTTGGTGTGTTTTCAGCTCATATGACAGATTGAAAGGAGGCGACGCTGAGCCAAAGTATCCCCGAGAGAACAGTGTCCTTGGAGATCGTTATGATGACTTTGGTGCCGAGTCACCATACTATCACCATCCTGTGAGGGATTATTGGCCTCCTCGACGTGTCCACTATGAACCTGGGGACTCCCGACCCATTAGGGTGGAGGCAGAATATGTGGGCAACCGGACCGGCAAATATCAGCGACAACATCGTACATCTCCTGCTGAGTTCTATGAGAAGGTTGAGAAGAAGAAAAAGTCACAGCCCACCAGAGAGGTCATTGTTCAAAGAGTGGAAAAACCCTGGCGAGATGAAAGGTACATTTCTTGCTTCATTTGTCTTTGAGATTTTGTTTTAGATTGGGTTTGTTATTGAATCGATCACAACAAACACCTGATTAGTCCAAATTTAGTACAATCTCACACATAATACAACCCTACAATTTTATAAAAGATCTCGAACATACCTTGGAGTAAAAACTTAACTAAATTGACACACCTTTATTAGGCACTCTGAATGCTTTTCTTGGTGTGCAAGCACTATTAAACTTAACTTGATTTTGTTTGTTGCATCTCGCATATTGCTCTTAATCAAAATTTATATCGTATTGTGTTCTGATTCATTTGTTTACTTAAGAAGCCGAGGAAGCCTTCTTTTTAGCACAATCACTCGCGTGCAGATCTAACATGGGTGAATTTTTACTATCGGTTAAGGGTCTGCGAGCTTGGGTTTCGTCACTCAAGTCATATTTCTAAAAACTCCTGATTTTGAGTTGAGCTAGAATATATTCATAATTTGGATATGGAAAGAGCATATATTTGTTTATTTTCACTGTAAATAGGTATAACATCTTTAAAATTTCATATTTAAAAAATATATTAAAACACATGTTCTTAAAATATCAATGACACTCATTTTTATAAATATAAATACTTTTAGAAAAAAATTGATAAACAGAAATATCTGTTTTTAAATTAGAAATAACACTTTAGAAAAATACACAAATTAAAAATAAGAACAACACTCATAAAAGGGCCTAATAAATTAATAATTGAAATGGTTTCAACACTCATGTCTTTAAGGGCATTAAAATTACACTAAAAATTATTTTAAAAAAGTAATAAAATGAATAATTGCATGATGGCTTGGAAATGTACAATAAGACAATGTACAAACCATTGAGTTCCAACCTGGGGGTCGAGGCGCTAATCTGAAAGGGTCGTAAGTTTTGTGAATATTACAACCTTACGCTGTTTTTACTCTTTTATGAAATTTTGATGACTATAGTAAAGATCAAAATTAAAATTAAAAATAATATGTTAGTTATCTTATGGCGACTGCGTGTTTGCCAACTACTGCAAGCTCTCACTTTGTTATAATGCAGAATATCCACAGACTGCGTGTTTGCCAACTACTG
>CABFOW010004807.1:33573-50922 GCA_902141385.1 Timema californicum | reverse complement strand
ATTCGAACCTCAATCTCCCCGTCCTCAGCAGTCGAGCTCAACACGACAAGCGCGTTAGCCAACTACGCCACCGAGGCGGGTGGGGACTATACAAACGCCATAAAGGTGTAGACCCAAATTTCACAAATCACACATTTTTTCGACCATACCGGGAATCAAGCTCAGGACCATTATCTCAGTAGGCAGACACGCTATCGACTAACCTTGATTGTCTTAAGTGTCTGACTAAATTAATTTAATCGAAGTTTTAATTAGATTCTAATCAGGATTTATATTAAATAACTTTTCAATATGTGGGGACCAAGTTAATTGATTACAAAATGATATTGATGAGTTTTAATATAATTTATTTAAATATATGTTGCATTTCAATAAAAAAATATTAAGTATAAAATACAGTATTATAGCACATTATATGTATATATAAACGCATAAATATTTATTTAAAAAAATCTGTTGCATTTAAATGATAAAGAAAAACCACAGCTATGTATTATATATAAAAGTTATATATTTAATCAGATTACGAGGTATATATTTAATTTCCTCATACTGAAACTTTGTCGCTTATTCGGAAGAATTAAAATGATCTTATTAAAAACAACGACAGTGTAGTATAATGTTGATGCCCAATAAAAAACCTCCTCGTTTAGAGAAACACATTGCTTGGCTAGCGAAAGTTTCAAACTACTCAACACGACTTGCCCTTTTTCAAGGTATGCTATAAACAGCGACTAGCCATTAAATCCAATTTCAATTACTTGCAGCTTAAAAAAAAATCTTTTGCAGTATCTTTTCTGTACCTCGTAATTTTCTTTTTACTCTCCTTTTTATAATACTATGTCGGTTTTAAGGCCTTACTTTTTGAGAGAAAATAAAGCATATTTTTACACTTGAACCGGTTTCCAGATAATTTTATTCCTTTTTTATTATTTTATTTTCCGTTGGGAAATCATTTGTATTCTCTTGATTTAAATATTAATAGGAGACCTCTAATATTTTTGATATGATAAACTTTTTTTTCATTTATATTTATAATTTTATTTATTTATTTATTTACTATTTAGAAACCTCAATTAATACTCTCAAGTTGTTTTTACTTTCTTGCTATCTTACTGGTAAAAAAAGTATTGTGGTCATCAAAAACATCGAACTCGATATTTACGAATCTCGACGTTTCATGACCCCCCGCCTCCTAAAAAATATTTTTTGAATTTCCGTCTGTCTGTACCTACGACTAACACCTAAACTATTTTACCGATCGGGCTAAAACTTGGTATCTTAGGTTTCCATTGGGTTTCCCCGATGGGTTTTTGGAACTGGGTATCTATCTCTAAAATTAAGGGTAGTTTAATGAAGGGCAAAAAGATAAAAAAACATTTTTTTCAAAATTAGCTCTAACGATTTTGATTACATTTCATTTATGAACATCTATAAATATTAAAAACAAAATGGCTACTCTCAATATTTCGGCAAAATGACTTTAAGGGCATCAATCTGATGCGTAAATTATCATTTTAAAAAATCATATCTCCTAAACTATTAGAGATATGAAATTACTTATCATTGCAAATATGTAGATCTATTTATAATACAAATATTTTATCCGAAGCATAATTTTATAAGACCAATAACTTTTAAGCTATACGAAAATATTTATATTTTTTAACTTTTCTAAGACAAAATGTCAAAAATTGGGACCTTAAAAATAATCAAATATGTTTATCAATCCATCAGGAAGAACATTTAATAAAATTAATTATATGACCATCAATTTAATAAAATAACTTTATCTATAATAAATATTTGTAAACATGTAAGGTTTGAAAATATATTAGTGAAATAATAAATCACTGAGCTGAGAAGGCCTAAAAACAAAATTTATTAATATATTATGCTTATTTTATAATATCGACTCTCTGACAAACTAAGTGATTATTTTTCACAATTCTAACGGAGGGATTAATTAATGTACATGTAGTTGTTTTTGGTACAGACACAGCATTCATGGTTGATTAATGATCACCATTTTAATTGAGTTTTTTCCTAGCCCCGCGTTTTACTATCCATTAGGATTGTGCGTGTATATACAAATTAGTCTAATATTTCAGAGTTGAGAAAATATGAGTTTAGAGGAAGGTTACCCGCGTTTTCATGGAAGCAGAGTGGAAATTTATTCTAGGAATCCCCCCGACCCCGAGTAAAACCAATCGGGATTTGAACCCATATCCCTCCGTCATCATCTGTCTAGCCTATTGTGAGAGTGAACGCCTGAAATCATGTGACCACTGAAGGGGGTACTTTATTCTTAGTGCTATTTTATAGGTACTTATAATGTTATTATTATTATTATTATTATTTATTATTAGCACCGCGTCTTACTACCCGTTCGGGTTATACGCACTTACGCTAATGTGTAATGGTAGGGGGATTGTGAGATGGAATGGAGAACCTACAGTTTAACGTGGGATCCGAACCACGGTGGAGGCCTGGCATTCCCCTATTTATAATGGATTAGGGAAAATTACGCCCGGGAAAACTGCACCTTCCCAGAAAAAAGGGGAAATTTGCACCCCCCTATCAATCCTCACAACCTTAGGTATGAAAAGTGCACCCTACACACTTTTTTACACACTTACAAAACAAGTACACCCAAGGACCTGACAAAGTGTTTGAAGAGTCTAGCCTAGATTCAAAAATAGATTAAAAGGTCGCTAATAATAAAGTTCGGTAACTTCAATTTATACGTTCACATCAAATGCTTACAGATACACATTAATCTTTATTTTAGTGAAAAACCTAACCTAACCTAACCCAACCTAACCTAAACAACAGGCAAAGAGACAGGTGCTATGAATCGATATACTTTGACCTCCTCAAGACCTCATGATGTGCGATGAGTACATTTGAGACACCCCCCCCCTCCTAAACAAAAGGATGCGATGAACCGATCTACGTCGGTGAAAATGGTAAGGTCGTGAGTAAAATGAGAAAAGTGCGCCAACACACGACCTTGTTAAAATTATTTAGGTGAGACAGACAAGGTCGTGTGAGTACAATTTTCCCAACTATTAGTGTGAGGGCACCGTTTTCCCGGGTGCAATTTTTTCGACACCTTGATAGCCGTAGATCTCATGACTTGACGTATGGGCACGTTAAAGTTTCTATAATAAGGTTTATAGTTGTCATAAAAGGTTCTTACTATTAATAGCAGATTGTAAATTGTGGCTGCTACACTTAAGTTAAGAGTGTAGGAGACAAAAGAAAAGAGTAGTATTTTCGAAGTTCTTATATAAAAAACATTTTTGGACAAAATAAATCGAACATTTCTCCAGTAGAAATATAAGAGTTTAATTTTGTTCACATGGTGACCTCAACAGTTGTTGAATATCTGAAAAGGGTGTCCTGGAATTGAATGACGATTTTTTACTTCATTTAAAAAGTTTCTCATTTAATACTGCTCTTAACATTTTATGTTCAACAACCGTTGATATCAACACGCGAAGAAACCCGCCTCGGTGGCGTAGTTGGCTAAACGCGCTATTCGTGTTGAAGCTCGACTGCTGAGGACGGAGGAGATCGAATTTCAAATCTCGGTCGGGTGAACTGGGGGCGGTTTTTCCTAAATGGTTTTCCACTCTCCCTCCACGCAAATGCGGGTTCACTTCCTCTAATTTAACCTTCCTAATTCCTAATCCATTCGCGTAATTAGTGCTTAAAGCGTATAACCCGAACGGGTAGTTAGACGCGGTACTAAATAATAATAATAATAATAAAAACACGCGAAGAAAATTAAACTCTTTGGTTCTACTGGATTAACGTTTGTTTTATTTTGACTTTAATATTTTGCTATAAAAACTGCAAATTACTGACATTTTGCGCGTTCTCTTCACTCCAACATTAACAAGATTGAGTCTCAAATGAATCCTATATATTATTTCAGCTGTTAACATCTCTTTTTCTCAACCGATACAGAACATACAGCGATGAATAAGGAGTTATCAGTGGATAGGATTTTTTTTACAGACTTCTGACATAGCTTACTCAGTTTACGTTAAAACACATTTTTTATTTAAAATTTAAGTTAAAAGAAATATCTAACAATATTTTTGTATCAATTACAGAAAATAGACTATCTTTGCTATTTTGTGTATACATTTTGCTGATTATTTAATTTCAACAACCCAACAAAATACTATTTATTTAGGGCGGGGGAAGGGGCGTGTTTAAGAGGGGGCAGGGCAGGAGAAGTTTGAATGTGCGAAAGCTTTGCAAGGGCTTACTAATAAATATATATTATCCGTAAAATTGGACTTAGCTATATTTATGTTTTTGAGGCTAAGAGGAACTCACATTTGTCCTTTAAATTTCTGCTGGCCTGAGGTGTCTTTTTAACGAATCCAGAATGTGACGATAAAGTATTTAAAAAAAAAGTTAATACCAACAAAATTGTTAATACAATAGTTCTCTCTTTATTTAAAAGGTGTAGCCTTTCATTTATACAATAATTCATTGAGTTTTACCTAAACCATTTTGAGATTGGTATGTGAAAGAACCCTGGAAGGTTTGGTAAAATATCTTTCCTTGCAATATTGGTAGACTCTATCGCTCTCGCTCATAGAAATTCTTATGTGCGGATATAATAAACCGATCTTTAAGATTAAGATTGGCACAATAATCACAATACGTTTGAACCTACGCCGGGTCAGCACTACAAACACTGCAAGTTGGGCAAGCTAGAAAGGCGACTTAGGCCATTTTTCACTTGAATGAATACACACTTAGCTTTGAAATGTTTTAGAGGAGGCAAGACGTGTCAGTGTGGAATGTTGCCGTTTGTTTTAATTATTACGTTCAAACACATGGTTATTAATGATTTAATCTTATAGAGGTGTAGCTAATAGACAGTCACACTTAACCTTAGTCATTCTTTCACTTACTTACAGCCCCCTCACTTACAGCCCCCTCACTTACAGCCCCCTCACTTACAGCCCCCTCACTTACAGCCCCCTCACTTACAGCCCACTTCCAGTCTTTTTAAAAACGTGTGAGCCTGGTGTTATAGAAGACTGTTTAATACGACCTATTACGTAATTTATTTTAAACGTGTTTATAAGAGTGTGTGTGTGTGTGTGTGTGTGTGTGCACGGGGTGGCAGGATTCCAAAACTGTCAATTATCCAAGAACAGTAAAAAAACACTAGCACAAAAGCAATGGGATGTTCCTGAGAAGTGAAGGTGGGAGGGAGGGAGGGAGGGAGACATGGTTGTCAACCAGATTGTTCCGAGGATCTCCCTCGTCCCATCGTGTCTGATGTGACCCACCTGTGGCCAGGCGGGGTCAACAGAGGGAGAGAGAGAGAGAAAGAGAGACGTCACCTTTCCTTCTCTTGGGAACTGAGACAACTACAGAGAGAGAGACGTCACCTTTTCTTCTCTTGGGACCTGAGACAACTACAGAGAGAGAGACGTCACCTTTCCTTCTCTTGGGACCTGAGACAACTACAGAGAGACGTCACCTTTCCTTCTCTTGGGACCTGAGAGAACTACAGAGAGAGAGAGAGAGAGACGTCACCTTTCCTTCTCTTGGGACCTGAGACAACTACAGAGAGAGAGAGACGTCACCTTTCCTTCTCTTGGGCCCTGAGAGAACTACAGAGAGAGAGAGAGAGACGTCACCTTTCCTTCTCTTGGGACCTGAGACAACTACAGAGAGAGAGACGTCACCTTTCCTTCTCTTGGGACCTGAGACAACTACAGAGAGAGAGAGAGAGAGACGTCACCTTTCCTTCTCTTGGGCCCTGAGAGAACTACAGAGAGAGAGAGACGTCACCTTTCCTTCTCTTGGGACCTGAGACAACTACAGAGAAGAGGCTAAGAGTGAAAGTTGGGGTGCTATGCTTCTATTACGCTTCATATCTGAAATCTGATGATTTTTTAAAACCTTGCCGGAATTGCACTAATTTTTGACCAAATTTTTATTTTGTTAACCAGATCGCACAATCACTGGGCTACATAAATCTGTATAAATATCAGCCAGTACTAATGTACCGTTGTCCAAAGGATGGCTGACTGTACTAATAGTACATCCTTTCAGTGGAGGCTCTTTTCATGTCCCGACGAGGTGAGAGTATAATTGGAGTGAATATGATGGGGTAGAGCCTATAGAGATATTAAACCTAAAGTCTAATTAACCAAAACCTGGCGACCATGATAATTATTTCCCTTTCGAGAAAATTCCCCAGGTACCAACCGGGAATCGAGGGAAGCACATTAAGGCGAGCAACCAGGGGTTCTGACCACTAGGCCGGTTATTGTCATCGGTTGTAATTTTATCGGGGTGCAAATATCTATCACACACACAACAAAAAGAAGTTATGAAACCACTTTTTATCCAATTCGGCTGTCTAAGCCAGTTTTTGGCAACCTTTTAAGGTCCCGATCGACTTACAAACTTATCAAAGGTCCCAAGATCACCCATTGTCACTTCAATGTACTTTTGATTATTTGTTGTATATTCTTCAAATTCAGCCTTTCCTCAAATACTCCTGTCTTCACAATTAAATGTAACTTTTTTTTTTAGGTATTTGACGTGTACTTTCAAATCCAACTGGTTATATTAACAAATAAAAATTACTATGAGTGAAAGTTAAAAGGATTTACCAATTTTGCGGGGAAAGGTATTTTCACACACATTCCAAGGTTCTTTTATATGACACAATCGACAAGAGACCGACGACGGTTTTACTAACACCCCAAAGGAAGCTGTGCTAAATATTGGGTGACCTGGCGGTCTAGGGGGTAAGGTGTCAGACTTCTGTGCTTGCGGCTGGGGTTCATTCCTCGGTCCCGGCACGGATTTATCTGATTACCAAACCCTTCCTTCACCTCTGACAAGACATCTTGTGAATGTGGGGGGTGCCAGGCCTCCACCGTGGTTCGGATTCCACGTTAAACTGTAGGTCCTCCATTTCATCTCGCAATCCCCCTACCATTCACATTAGCGTGAGTGAGTATAACCCGAACGGGTAGTAAGACTCGGTGCTAATAATAATAATAATAATAATAATAATAATAATGCTTCATATTTTTATCTCTTAAGAAAAATTGGTCAACCACGACTGGGTTTGACCCCAAGAACATCGGTTAGTTTGAATGTACTTGATATATTCGCTAGTTTAAAAGACTCGAAAACTATTTAGTTTTATTACGTGATCGACTGAAAACTGCCACGAGATCGACCTATCGATCAGGATCGACGAGCAGCCGACCGCTGATCTTAAGGCTTCAATCTCGCGATATTCTGGTTCAAGCAATAGATGACGAGGATATCGGGGTTCTAATCCCGGTTGGGTGTAATGAGGTTTCTTTTCCCTAAAATTGTTCCCCACTCTTCCTCCGTGCAAATGCGGGTCCATTTATTCGATATTTGGCCTTCCTAATCCCTATCATATTATCTGTCAAATAAGGTCCTTAATATTACAACTGAACTGTACTTATTTAAAACTAGTTTGGTACGGAAATAGTTCTCCTTTCGGATGTATTTTGTTACCAAGGTTCATATATTTTAAGATTATACTGCACTAGGTTTAATTTTAGTTTTTTTTAACGGAGGAGACCTGGCGGTCTAGGGGTAAGGTGTCAGACTTCTGTGCTGGCGGCCGGGGTTCACTCCTCGGTCCCGGCATAGATTTATTTGACTACCAAAACCCTTCCTTCACCTCTGACAAGACATCTGGTGATTGTGGGGAATGCCAGGCCTCCACCGTGGTTCGGATCCCACGTTAAACTGTAGGTCCTCCATTTCATCTCACAATCACTATTTCATCTCACAATCACCCCTACCATTACACATTAGCGTAAGTGCGTATAACCCGAACGGGTAGTAAGACGTGGTGCTAATGATAATAATATTTTTTTTTAACGGAGATCATGTTCCAGCAGCATCACATCTTGTTAAATCTATTTCTATATTTAGAAGTTGTGATTTAGGCACTTTCTCCCACTCAGGGTGTCTTATCAGGGGGTGAGGGGGGTAGCGAAAGAAGAGAAGAGGTCTCGGATTAAAACCTAACCACTAGAGATAAGAACCGTGAAATACTTTGTCTCTTCCCAAGGAGAAAGGATCCAAATTAATCTGCGATACTCTTTTGGAAATCTTCCCACGTCAGTCTGTCTATCCGTTATCTCTAGAGATATAGAAGAAGGGAGGGAAGGGATGGTGGAAGATGATTTCTTCCCCATCACGACTCACTGAGCTTTTTAATTCCATTCCAGTTGTAAGAACCTGCGTAATCATTGCAAGTTCCATTATTGAATATAGTTCATAGTATATATAAAGGGAAATTTGAATGTGTGACATTTACTGCGAGTAATCGAATATGGTTGACAAACATGTGAACGCCACTGACGCTGATTGGGCTAATTGCTTACTCAGCCATAGTTTAAAGAGATAGTGACGTTATTCCTCCCCCTCCCCTACCCCAACCAGAGGATAAAGTAGGAAGGAGAAGTAGCCACCTTTTCTGTGTTAGGTAGGTAAACAAAGAGCTCTCATGAAACTCTTAGAAAGATGGACAGTGACCTGGTAGGCTCTTAGAAAGATGAAAACCTACCTGGCAGGCTCTTAGAAAGATGAAAATCTACCTGGTAGGCTCTTAGAAAGATGAAAATCTACCTGTCAGGCTCTTAGAAAGATGAAAATCTACCTGGCAGGTTCTTAGAAAGATAAAAACCTACCTGGCAGGCTCTTAGAAAGATGAAAACCTACCTGACAGGCTCTTAGAAAGATGAAAACCTACCTGGCAGGCTCTTAGAAAGATGAAAACCTTCCTGGCAGGCTCTTAGAAAGATGAAAATCTACCTGGTAAGCTCTTATAAAGATGAAAACCTATCTGGTAGGCTCTTAGAAAGATAACATTGACTTAGCACGTACTTTGTGCTAGGACATAGTTAGAGCTTTACACAGCCGCATCGCCTGCAATCAACATTTTTTTTACTTAGTTTCATATTCAGAGTTAGTACGCCTCAAGTGCAGTGCTATACTAAATAAAAGACTACACATACCTAGAAAAACTGCCCCATTCCAATCAAGTTTAGGTAGATATCACCCTGTATTTAGTATAGAGCCGCACTTGAAGCGTACTTGACTATGAAACTGGACCTTTGTCCAAGTGCCATGGCTAATAACTTAATAAGCAAACGTTTTCGGTTCCAGCCGATTGAAACAAGTAAGCCCTGCAAGACCTTAAGATGGAGGGCCAGGTAGGACCAACTATCTTAAATAATAATTGGTGACATATTTGTCAACCATAGACTGTTGATATTAAGTGGTTTTGTTTCAAAATTACTCTTTATTCATGCACTGCCATCATCAAAATATTTATCTGTACTACCCCTATAAGTACCGTACAATAAATCTAAAACCCAAGTCACATCTTTTTTAATTCGGCCATAACCAATTTCCTTCCCTTAGACAGGACTGACCCCTCGAACAGACAGATTTCCCAAACTAGGTGTTGACATAAGTGACATTAATTTTTTCAAAATGACCCTAGTTGGGAAAACAGCCCCACGCTTAACTACCCATTCGGTCTATGTACTAATTAGGTTAATGTGTTAATTATGAAGAAGGTCGAATTTAGGGAAAGCGTACTCTCATTCACATGGATAAAGATAGTGGAAATATCATTCAGAAAAATATTACTATTGAAACATCCGACCGGGATTACAACCATGATTACAACCATGATATCCCTATCGACAGCAATCCATTCTATTGCAAGATTAACGGATTAAACCATTCCACCACTAAAGTGGGTCGTATTTATTAATTTAATCTGTATGGTAGAGATTAATTACTAAAGTAGAATTGAATTGGCCCAGGCTGTTGAGATGAGGTTTGTACAGCTAATGACGGGATTGGAAATGTTTACTGGTCTCTTTCCTTTTATAAGCCCTGAAGTAGAGATATAAGTAGGGATGTGGTATCGAAAGAAAAGTATCGATACTGTACTCATTAAAAGTATCGGAAGAAAATATCGATACCGTAGTAGTATCGAAAGAAAAGTATCGATACTGTACTCATTAAAAATATCGGAAGAAAAATATCGATACCGTAGTAGTATCGAAAGAAAAGTATTGATAAGAGTTTTTTTTTTACAATATACTTTTTCGATAAGCAACTCAGTAAAAAAAACTTCCACAATTAACTTCTAGGAGGTGCCATTTTTTTAACTACATTCGTCGTTTGTATACCCTATATAGATATATTATTAATTATCGACGAGAAATACTCACATAAACTTTTTTCGTTTCGTCTGCTTGGGGGGCACCCTTGAGTCGACTGATTTCATTGAGCTCTATAAAAACCTATTTTGTTTAGTTTGTGATGACTGTGCTCATTGATAAAGGGGTTAATACTCTCCCCTTCATCCGGTCAGGCATCAGGATGTATTGATAAAGATGAAAGAACAGCTATGAATTATGGCGAGCTAAAAGAGATTGAATGGCTAGAGTTGTAGAAAATGAAGGAGGATTGAGAAATAGTGTAATTTGTTCTTCCTTTACAGACCACCTTAATAAACATTTAATCTTGGCATGGACCATGAGTGAAGAAAGCAAAATATTGTTTTTTTTGATACCGGATTGTGAGTACTAATATCAGTAAAATATCAGTGAAAAGTATCGAGTAAAAAAAAATTACTAGTTACTAAAGAAAAATATCAATTATAGTAAAGTATCGATGCTTTTTTCCCCCCCACATCCTTAGACATAAGTAATCCGCTGAATTGACCGACAACGGTTGCTCAGCTCTTTTAAGAATTGAACAAGTAGTGAATTGAATTTTCCGACAGTTGGCAAATATGTTGAAGGTAGAGGATGAAAGAAAAGGTTTTCTCTCGATTCATACTAAGAATTAAAATGGATAAATATAAAACTCAGTATAAACACGAGATTGGTTGTTAAGAAGGGCATGAAATTGTATACGAGGTGAAAAAGAAATTAAATCTTGTGATGGAAATATATTATTCTAGAGGGAAGAGTACCGTGATGATTTAGTTTAAACATTAAAATTTAATATCTTTAATACTGGTTGCTGCTATTGCAAATAAAACACTTTTATTTTTTTTAAAAAGTGTAAATTTTTTTACACATCCTGATCTTAGCATGTTTTTTCAATTATAGTATAAGAAACTCAATTAATTAAGATAATATTGACTTTAAAAAAAACAAAAAAAACAATGGTAATAAACAATTTTAATCAACGCAAGTTAAACTATTTTGAACTCAATATAAAATGTTTTCTTTTTCTCTTAATACCTATCGTTAAAGTTTTCAGCGCCAAGTTTTGAACTATTTGATTATTAAATTCAAAAGTAGGTCGTTTAGTGCTTTATTAGTTGTAAAATAACCTTATCATTGAAATAAGTGGTGCTGTGCATAACGCAAACTTTATCACTTCTTTAGTTAAAAAATGGAGATAATTACTTAAAAGTTGTAAGATAGGTGAAATGAAATAATTCAAAATATTCCATCAAAGGGCATGGATAAATTAATATACATTGTTACAGAAACAGATTGATTAAGTGTAATAACTCTGTTCACCAAAGAGTATGACAATCAAAGCTGCATTTCACAGACCTACATTTAAAAAAAATAGCTCAGAATTTATTGATTTTATAAAAATTTATTTCAAATAATCTATTTTATTTTTAATATTAATGCAAATTTACAATTGTAAGCTAGTTCAGTATCTCCAAAGAGTATTTTTTAGATGTTATCAAAATTGGAGAGTTTCTCTATTGTTAAGTACTCTCTTAAGTCATTATCCCATAATATAGAGATGCACTATTTTGTTTGTAATGTCAAACAGTGCCTAGATCCAAATTTTGATAAAAAAATATCATTAGAACCAATTTTTAGAAATCAAAATTTTTATCGTTTATCCTTGGGGTAAACTACACTAAACTCTTGGTTTGTAACCCTAGATAACAAATTTTAGCCCGAATTGTAAAACGGTTTCATCTCTAGGCAGACAGACAGACAGCATCGCGAAAGCCACTTTTTCATTTTCAGGGGATGAAACGTTAGCATTTATCAAAATATTGAGTTTGATTCTATTTTGGCGGTCACAATACTTCCTTCGTCCGATTACCTTTTTCTATGTTATATTTTTGCTTTACTCTATTATATTAGTATTTGTGGTGTTTAGAAAAAAAACCACTTAGTATTATTACTACTATTATTATTATTAGCACCGCGTCTTACTGCCCGTTCGGGTTGTACGCACTTACACTAATGTGCAACGGTAGGGTGATTGTGAGATGAAATGGAGGACCTACAGTTTAACGCGGAATCCAAATCCACGGTGGAGGCCTGGCATTCCACACATTCACAAGATGTCTTGTCAGAGGTGAAGGAAGGGTTTGGTAATCAGATAGATCTATGCCGGGACCAAGGATTGAACCCCGGCCACCAGCACAGAAGTCTGATACCTTACCCCTAGACCATCAGATCAGCAAAAATTTTTTTTGTAAATTTGTTGTTTAATTAAAAGGAAAATTTTTATTACTTAATACTGAATTTTAGTAACCATCCCATCTTTGCTTATTTTTTATTTTTGGTATAGATACTGTATTTTCTGAAATCTTGACGGATCAATAATTTGAACTGGGTCGATCCCCAATTAGTCCGAATTATTGACACTACTGTATTTATTATTAAATCCACAGATTTTCAAATTACATATGGCTAATTTTTTTTATTTAGCACCGCGTCTTACTACCCGTTCGGGTTATACGCTTTAAGTACTAATTACTCTAATGGATTAGGAATTGGGAAGGTTGAATTAGAGGAAGTGAACTCGCATTTGCATGGAGGGAGAGTGGAATACTATTTAGGAAAAACCACCCCCAGTTCACCCGACCGAGATTCGAACCTCGATCTCTGCGTCCTTAGCAGTCAAGCTCAACACGACTAGCGCGTTAGCCTACTACGTCACTGAGGTGGGTTACATATGGCTATAAAGTTTCCGAAGAAGAAATATGTATTTTAAGTAAAATTGGGGCACTACAATCCCTCAAATCCCATGGTGTTCGAGAGATTAAGGATTCGTAAAAAAAAACTCGAAGTATCAAGAATACAATCATCAATACCTTGACTCCATAAAACAATTTTAAGCAATTTATTAGAGAAAATATCGAAACTTGTGTAGTTGGGAACACAACAATACACCCCCGCCCCCCTTTTGCCCTAAAAACAGAGAAAATTGCATTATTACAATTAATTTACTAAAAAAAGTTGTTTTTGTTTATGACGTAATAGATATGACAAACAAAATATTATTTGTCATTGGTACCAAGTCTAAAGCCACATTTTTAAATTGAATTTTTAATATTACTACTTTGAATACTTTTTTTCTAAAGATATGAGTTTTCGAAATGTGACTAACTTTTTTTAGTAAATAAAGGTTTGGATCAAATTTAAATTTAAATTTAATGATTAATTTGTCCTAATAAAACTAATAATAAGATAAGGAACCAAAATATCTTTATTTCACTACTGTTATGACTACGCTAAAAGACTATAAATTTTGTTCATAAACATTTTGAATAAGAACATTTTAAGTTGGTAATTTTAATATCTACAAAGTTTACAATTTAGAAACTGCTTTTTACACCACACCAATAAAATCTTAACGACTGTAACTGAGAGATTAATTAAAATTTAATGATAAAAGGGGGAAAGACACAATACACACATTTTCCAGGGCAAAAGTTTTTATGTCTAAGACTCCATAAGGAGCCAAGAATGTATATTTTGATTAATAAAAATATAATCTAAACTTTATTAGGAAGGTCTTATGGTTGTCTAACAAATGACAGCACTAAATAAGTTAGAGTTAAAGTTGGATTTTCCCTTCTTTTCCGTTGTATTGCAAACATCAATCTCTAAGAGACCTTTTTACCCAGACATAATCACCGTCAAATCAGAAGTATTATTATTATTATTATTACCGCATCTTACTACCCGTTCGGGTTATACGCACTTACGCTAATGTGTAATGGTAGGGTGATTGTGAGATGAAATGGAGGACCTACAGTTTAACGTGGGATCCGAACCACGGTGGAGGCCTGGCATTCCCCACATTCACAAGATGTCTTGTCAGAGGTGAAGGAAGGGTTTGGTAATCAGATAAATATGTGCCGGGACCGAGGATTGAACCCCGGCCGCCAGCATAGAAGTCTGACACCTTACCCCCTAGACCACCAGGTCACCTCTAAATCAGAAGTACTTTAATAAATTACACGGTGTTTATGATCATGCCTAATTACAAATTTCTTAGCCCTTTGCAGATTAACTTTTACACTATTTTTTTTTATCTCTAAGAAAGACCAATTTCCGATTTAGCCAAATAGCTACACATTAAAAAGAATTTTTAAATTATATTAACAATTTTTTTTGAAGCTATTCATAGATTTTAAAATAAATTCCTAAACAAATATTTATTCGAATACACCTTAGTTAATTTGAATTTTGAACGGAACAAATGTTTTATATTGAATGTAATAAAGCTTTGTGTTACAAAATTGCATGTGACCTATTTTTTTATATATCTTGAATGGTTACAGATCGATTCGAAGCTAATATTCTACCAGATGTCCAATATTTCAATGATTGTTCAAATCCTTGATTAGTCTTTCAATATCGGACAAAAATATAACAATAATGTTACATCCGTTCGTGCTTCTAATTGCAACAGAGATTATGGATGAAAAAAAACCCAACTCTTTCTTTTTCTAGTTTGAATAATTAACGATTTTGCCATCTGTGACGTAGCGGTAAATCAAGAGAGAATATTTCACGCTAGTGAATTTAGGTTCTATTCTTCGAGTTTTATGGATATAACATTGAAGTAAAAACCATTAATTCTGACAATAATTCTAAAAATTACATTACCTTGTCACAAAATCATTATTTTTTGAACTTAAAGTGTAATTTTTGTCAAACATATTTTTTAATAACAAAAATGGGTGGTAGGACTCTTTCTGTCAGGATATATATTAAAAAAGATTGTGGAAGCTTATAGAATATATATTAGGAAACAGACAACATATTATTTTGAAATGCAATTCAATACTGTCTAGACGCAAATATTAAGGTGAGTGCTTATACATGTCAGTGGAAGAGAGGAAGTAATAATAATAATTAGCACCGCGTCTTACTACCCGTTCGGGTACTAATTACGCTAATGGATTAGGAAATGGGAAGGTTGAGTTATAGGAAATGAACCCGCATTTGCGTGGAGGGAGAGTGGAAAACCATTTAGGTAAAGCCACCTCCCAGTTCACCCGACCGAGATTCGAACCTCGATCTCTCCGTCCTCGGAAGTACGAGCTCAACACGACAAGCGCGTTAGACAACTACGCCACCGAGGCGGGTGAAGAGGGGAAGTGTCATCGACAGATAAATAAGAGGTAAAAAGCTAATTGTATTAAGTTTTTTATTATAACCACATCTTACTACTTACCTAATTCTTACGCCTATATGATAATTACTCTGATGGGAAATGGGTGAGGAAGGAAGCCTATTACAGGTAATCTACCAGCATTTGCATGGAAGAATATTGGTAAACCATTTATGAAAAAATCACCCCAAGTACACCCGACCTGGGTTTGAACACTGATATACCCATTTTAAGTGGACCAGTCTGTCGTGAGAATGATGCCTTAGTAACTATTCGACCACTGAAATGGTTAAATTTATTCAATCTCTTTCTATTTCGAGCATTGGCGTACAAATGTGATAGTCCTTGGAATATTTAAATGCGTCAATTTAAATGCAAACTGAATCCCAAATTGGTTTCAAACTCACCAATTAGGCAACGTCATTAGCTTAGAGTTATATATATATATATATATATATACTATAGAGGTAATTATTACCTTTGAACAAGTTTATGGTCGCTACTTTTTTTTATAAACTGCTAGTTTTGATTTAAAATTAAATCACCATCTTCTTAAATACCTCCCCATTTTGATGGCCTATAAATAATAGGTTTACTTTCAGGACTTGAATAAAAAAGGAATAAAACGATTTGAAATGGAGTTGAAATTTTAATATTTATATAATTTGTTAACATTTGAATATTTTACTTATGAGATCTGTAAATTATACATTTACTACAAATAAATATCCTCTTTTAAATTATTATTAATTCTAAGGTGTTCATTTAGCAATAAAATGGACTGCTGATAAGAAGATCGGGGTTCGAATCCCAGACCTTAGTATTGAGATCCTCCATACAAATGCGGGTACACTTCCTCTAACTACAGCATCCCTCATCTTTAGCTCACGGGAATTTTTAGTACATAATCTGTGAAAGCTGAACGTGTAGTAATTTTTTTTCTGTTTTAAATGCTAGCCTTTCATTATGAAAGTTGGATTTAATTATTGATAATAAGCATAAATTAAATATATTTAGGGAACACACCCATGGGTTTCGTCGTCTACCACAAGACATCCCTCTGAAGGTCGATACAAACTTTATCGTCGAGAAATTGTTCCAAACTTGAGCGGTAACTCGATTATCGAAAGCATGTCCCTTCCCCTACCCCCTTTTCACCCCCTCAACAACCCCCTTAATCAACCACCGCTTCTGTTGAAATCTAGACAATGTACACGCTAAACTGATTACAGCGTTATGTTTCGCGTATCATTGCCTTGGGTGGCTTTCATTTAATTAACTATTTCTTAAGTTACTCCGAATATATTTTGGTATGGAAATACTTACGATGAGGGTGGGGGAGAAATGCGGGAAAGAGGTTTGATAAAAGGGTGGTTCGTCTGCAACGATACTTGTTTTTTCCCCACTCGAAATATAAGTCTTTGTATTATATCTCCTACTATCGTCCCCATTTGACTAATCACACGTAAATACAGCTTTGGTTGCCGCGTGATCTAACGCGCTAGTCTTGAATTAAACTAGACTGCCGATGACGGGAAGATCGAGGTCCAAATTTCGGTAGGGTGTACTAAGGGTAGTTTTACCAAAATGGTTTCCCACTCTCTCTCAACGCAAATATGGGCACACTTGCTATAAATAAAAACTTACTCATCTCTAAATTCATTAGAATTATTAGTACATGAGTGTATAAACCGGACGGTAGTAGGACGTGGTGCTAATAAAAAAAATTACTTTTCAATCTGTCAGATAAGGAAGTCTCTTCCTATGATAATTGGACTGTAGCAATGCCAACAGGTGAGGCGTGAGCTTGTATGTTTGATTCTCATCGGGGGGGGGGGGGGAGGGGGTACTATGTCGGTACCCATCACAGTATTCTGGGGG